>JAVTVY010011514.1:0-52672 GCA_036873755.1 Hanleya hanleyi
AACATTGAATTGAATTGAATTGGTTGGAATGGGAGACGTCCCTCGTCCCAAATGGGTCTTATCATATCAGTGACAATGGTGTTTCCACAGTGTCAGTAATGCATACTGCAAGAATACTGAAATATTACAGTACTGAAATCGTACAGTACTGAAAAAGTACAGAAACATTACAGTACTGTTTCAGTACTGAAAAAGTACAGAAACATTACAGTACTGTTATATTTCAGTACTGTTACAGTACTGTTATATATCAGTACTGTTTTGGTACTGTTATATTTCAGTACTGTTTCTGTACTGTTTCAGTACTGTAATGTTTAAGTACTGTTTCAGTGCTTAATTGCTATTGTTATATAACAGTACTGTTTCAGTACTGTTATATTTCAGTACTGTTTCAGTACCTTGGTAGAAATGTACTGAACCAGTACTGACGCTATTTTTGCTGTGTACAGGTATCAAATACCTTGTGGAACGTCACACTAACAAATGAAATTGCCAAAACTCGCCTAGTGCTGGAAGGTATTCGCGTTGGAGATCAACGTGGCGATTTTGTGGAAATAGATCCAGGGAAATTGCTAGTAAAGATGAAAGGACCATGCGATTTCCCCGATTCTGCGATCAGAAGTGCTTTCGAGTTCTATGGTGATGTTCTCTTCATACAAAAAGAGTTCTGTTCGTTTGATAGAGAGTTTGAGACAGGAGTTCGAAGAATTTGGATGTCGAAATTCAAACGTACTTTTCCTTCTTCTATTTTAGTTGGAGGTATGAGACTTCCTGTATGGTATAACGATCAAGTAAAAACATGCTATACTTGTGGATCAGAAGATCACATGAACTCGAGGTGTCCTTTTAAAAATAAATGCCTCATCTGTTATCAGGAAGGACACTTTAAAAAAACCTGTCCAAAAGCCAAACAGGTTTCTGGAGATACCGTAGACAACGGCGGAAAAGGTGATTCCTCTGGTCCTCGCCCTGCTCCGACCGCAGAAGTCCGAGGAGGACTTTGCGCCGAGGCTCTCCAGCGGAAAAAACAACAATTTATGGACTTATGGAAGACTGTAGGCCCTGATGGCAAGCCTACCAAACGTCATCAGAGGATAGTTGCCGCCGGGAACAACGAGAAAACCTCAAACCACTACGAGCCTCTCGGTGACGAGATGGAGGAAGGTTGTGGTTCGGAAGATGAAGATGTCAGTGATAGTGAGGTTTGCGATGGTGTAGATTACAAGCGTCTAGTCCGTCATTCATAATCCAGCCGTCGTCCATTAGAGAATATCCGCGTCCATAATCCAAAGACCTATTCCATTTTCCACATAACAGTATTAGCACCAAATTCAAAAAGCCGAGCCAGGTGATCAGAAGTCAGGTGATCAGAAGTCTGGCGATCAGAAGTCTGATTCTGGTCAGACTGAAAGTGTTGACAACACATTGATTCCAGGAGACGTTGAATTAAAGGATAACAACTTACCAGATACTGGCCGTTTGTCGGGTCAGGATACACCTGTGTAGACTGTGGATTCCTTCATTCATCCTATTCACTCTGGTGTAGATGTAAACTTTACACAAGATGAGGAAGTGATGAATGAATTCACAGAAGAAGAAAGTAATCAACAGTCTTGTAGTATTAAAACTACCTCGAATCAGGAAAAGGAGGAAAAAGAGAATACCCGAGATATCAAAACCGGCAAAGAGCCTGATCGTCCGTTAAAAGGCGATACTTCCTTGAACCAAAGGTCGAAGGACTTGTTGGGACAAGAGAGAGAGAAAGAAGTTTATAAGAAGAAAAGTAAAAAAGATGAGAGAGAACAAGTGAAAAGTAAAAAGAAAGGTAAAAATGAATTACCCAAAATATACGTTAACATACGCTAAGTTAACCTTATATATCTTGGCTTGGGCAGTTTTGTATTTTATTTCTCTATACAGACTAAAAATGGCTCAGTCGCCAACTATCATTCAGTGGAATTGCAGAGGAGTTTGGCCAAATTTGAATGAACTCCAATTATTAACTCAAGATTATGAACCATCAGCTTTTTGTCTGAGCGAGACCTTTCTGAAGAAAGCAGATAAAGATAAATTTAAATCTCGCCAATACACACCTTATCATTCCTACGCTTTAGACGAAAATGGAAAAGCTACAGGCGGCTCTTCAATATTGGTTAAAATGGGTGTTTTACACAGTCCTGTTGATTTAGTGACAGATTTACAAGCTGTAGCAGTTCGTATTACCTTGAATTTTGTTTTCACATTATGCACAGTGTACATTACCTTCTTCTGGTAGTCTCCGGCTTAGTGAACTTCAGGATCTTTACGACCAGCTCCCGAAACTTTGATTAATGATGGGTGATGTTAACGGTCGTAATATCCTCTGGGATAATGAAGACAATTTTAAAGGTAAAATTCTTGAAAATTTTATATCAAATAATTCTTTGTGTATTTTTAATGATGATTCTTATACACATTTGTTCTCAGCTCATGGAACCTATTCAGCATTAGATATCTCACTTTGCGACCTGCCTATTCTTGAAGAATTGTCCTGGTCTGTTCATGATGACATTTTCCACTATCCTAAAAGCTGTTCATTCAGCTGATGACCCTCATTCCTCAAGGTTTAATTTCAAGAAAGCAAGCTGGCCCGAGTTTGAAAAGCTTTGTTCACAAAAACTACAAGCAGTCTCCTTCTCTGATGTTCCAGATCTTATACAGTTATTCTCAGATATGCTGATAGAAATTGCCAACCAAACCATTCTCACATCTTCAGGAGTTGCACATATTAAGAAACATTGGTTTAATAATGACTGCAAAGGAGCACGAAAATGTAGGAAGAATGCTGAACGATATTTCCGCCGACATCCTTATCCTGAAAATTTGAAAGATCTCAGGGTTACAAGAGCTAAAGCTCGCAGAACCATGAAACAGAAAAAACGTGATTCTTGGAGAAATTATGTTTCTAGGATAAATACTCATACTCCTATAACAAAAGTTTGGAATACGATCCAAAGAATAAAAGGTAAAAGCTCCATCTCAACGATGGAAATCAGGTGATTACTGAGCGAGTAGAATTTGCAAATAAATTATCCGAAACAATTGCCAAAAACTTCGTCAGAAAATTATGTACCTAAATTTTAAAGTTTCCAAAAAAGAGAAGTGAAAAATGGAATTAAATTCCCCTCCAGTAACCATGAAGGCTATAACGCTATGTTTACAATTGACGAACTTCATGCTTCTCTCACAAAAGCTAACGATTCTGCTGCAGGCCCTGATAATATTCATTATCAGCTTTTGAAACATCTACCGGAATCTTCTCTAGAAATTCTATTACGCATATTCAATAGACTTTGGACAAGAGGAGACTTTCCTCCGTCATGGCTTAACGCCATAGTTATACCAGTACCAAAGCCTGGCCGTGACCATACAGACCCTGGTAATTATCGTCCGATTTCACTGACTAGCTGTGTCTGCAAAAACAATGGAACGCATGATAAATGATCGCCTTGTTTGGTACCTGGAAACTGAAAAGAAACTTAGTGATTCGTATGTTAAGAATGCTTTCTCCAAGAACGAACATGTGGTTTCTATCCTTTTCGATTTAGAAATAGCCTACGATATTACGTGGAAGTACGGGATTTTTAAAGATCTTCAAAATATGGGATTAAAAGGTCGTTCACCCGTTATTATTTCCAACTTTTTGAATGATAGAAAATTCCAAATTCGTTTGGGTACACCTATGTCTGATCATTTTGATCAAGACCAGGGTGTCCCACAGGGAAGTATTTTGTCTACTACTCTGTTTGATATCAAGATCAACAGCTTGGATGCAGTTCTGAATAAATCAATTGATGGTTCACTTTTTGTAGACGATTTCAACATATCGTGTAGTGGGAAATGTATACACAATATAGAGAGAACATTACAACTTTATCTAAACAGAATTCAGAAATGGTGTCTAGAAAATGGCTTCAAATTCTCCAGAGCTAAGACAAATTGTATACACTTTTACAGAAAATATTTCCAGCACAAAAATCCAGAACTTAGATTGGACGGAACTGATATCAAAGTGGTAAAAGAGGACAAATTCCTAGGCATATTGTTTGACCAACGACTAACATTCAATTTGCTTAAAAGCCAAATGCACGAAGGCTCTAGATTTGTTGAAACTAGTTGCCAGCTATAAGTGGGGAGGAGATCAGCAAACTCTTCTCCATTTATATCGATCACTTGTTCGTTCCAAATTTGATTATGGTTCTATTGTTTACAATGGTGCAAGCAAGTCAAACTTGGCAAAGCTAGTTCCTATTCTCCATCAAGGACTAAGACTTTGCCTCGGTGCGTTCAGAACATCACCTAAAGATAGCTTGTATGTCGAAGCGGATGAATTTCCTTTAGAACTTCGAAGGATTAAACTTTCGCTGCAATATATCGCAAAACTGCGTTCGAACCGCTCAAATCCTGCATATAACTGTGTTTTCAACCCTCAGTACACAGATTTCTATTTAAAGAAACCCTCGATTATTTCCCCTCTTGGAATCCGTATGAAACCACACACTGTAGCAGCTGGTACTAAAGTCAGTCAAATTTACCCTAACGAGCTCTTGCCAACTCCACCATGGCAGTTAGCCAAACCAGAAGTAGATATTTCACTGACGAAATATAAAAAGGAAGGCACGAGCCAGCTCGTGTATACACAAGAATTTGGTCTACTGAGAGAAAAATACAGATCACATCAGGCTATTTATACCGATGGTTCTAAAGATGGTGGGAGAGTAGCATGTGCTACTATCTTTAGCTCCAAAACTCAAGTTCCATATTTACTGCAGAAGCAAAAGCTCTATTATCAGCTTTAGAAGGTATTGGATCCATTAGAATGAAAAAATATGTCATATTCTCGGATTCTCTATCATGCCTTAAAGAGATTAAAAGTGGAAATTCAACTCATCCCACCACCTTGAAAATTCTACAATTATATGACACTAGATTTGATCAACAGATAGATACTGTGTTTTGTTGGGTGCCTAGTCACGTTGACATCAAATGCAATACTGAAGCTGATATATTGGCTAAGGCAGCTCTAGATGAAGAAGTTGATCCTGTTTGAATCCCATACAGCGATTGCAGACCATCTATCTGCGCTTATGTAAGAAAGCTGTTTCAATCTTTATGGGATACTATGGATAATAACAAACTTCACGAGTTCAAAAAACTGTTGGTTATACGCATCTGAACCGTCGGAAACGTTTCGATCAGGATGTAGGATCGGCCATACACAATTAACCCATGAATATTTACTAAAACAGGAGCCGGTTACAAGATGTATTCCATGTCATGAAGATCTCACGGTGAAACATATTCTCATAGACTGCATAGATTTTAAGATTGTAAGAGATACTTTTTATCGAGCAACTACGCTGGAAGATCTTTTTAGCCGAGTAAAGGAGGATTGTATTTTAGATTATTTGAGAGAGATTGGTTTGTTGTACAAATTTTAATGTTTGTACGCATTAGTTTACTGAGTTGTTGAATTGAATACTTAGAATATTGGTTGATCGTCGCTATATAGCTGAAATATTGCTGAATGCGACGTTAAACCTTAATTCTCTCTCTCTCTCATATCCTGGAATTAATGCTAAATTCTGGCCTCCTTATTGCGAAAATCAATAATACAAAATATGTTTCATGGGGATACTTCTGGTACAAATATCACCATATAAGTGATGCTTCCGGTACAAATATCACCATATAGGAGATACTTCCTGTATAAATATAACCATATAAGGGATACTTCCGGTATAAATATCACCATATAAGGGATACTTCCGGTATATATATCACCATATAAGGGATACTTCCGGTATAAATATCACCATATGCGCGTCATATCTGCCACTCAACAGCCATCCGTCGTTCAAGAAGGATTTCCGCTTTCATTATTGGACGACATAAGACCTTCAAGAATCACAAGTTAAATATATATATATACACAAGTTAGCTTCTTACAAGATAGAAGTTGTAGTGATGTGAGCAAGATTTCATGATGTTCCCCATGTCTGATAGACGATAGTCCAAGGTAGAAGTTGACCAGGTTTGTCCTGGACAACGAAACTTCAGGTTCTATTTTTTTCATATACCATTCGAGAATTATAATATCGCAAAATTTACCATATTCATTGAACTTTCGCGTATCCAACCTGTAGTTACCGACTCTGCTAATCATCTCTTCATGGGGAAATGTTGCGCAATTATGGGCTGAGAGTAACATATGGTGAAGCTTAACCAACGAATGTTGGATGTACAGTATCTTAGTAAAGATAAATACGATAACGAATAAGCTTATATAGTGTGCCACTCTTTCTGAGGAACTCTCATAATTATCCGTTCCCCTTATACATGATTGTTTATATTAATTATTTTTGTTCGAAAAGGCGATTCGAAACGGTACATTGGTATTTTCGAATGGCTATTGTAACATCACAACTTTTTGATTCATGAAATAATTCCTCTACCAGAAACAGCACGCCATCCCAGGGGTTCACATATTCAGTCAAACTATAGGTAGACCGCTGATGTAAATAACAGTATTCAACTTTTTGAATAATTTCTGTTTTCGCATTCACAATTGTGTTGTAATATGAAGAAAAACAGAGAACAAATCATATGAGCCTGTACCATTTTTGCTCTATACAACCCAAAAAACATAGGGAATAGTCCAGATTTTGACGCATATCAATGACAAAATCATACAAATAGTATTTATAGTTTCTTATATTCTAACTATTTAAAGACAGTCTCGATATCAAACAAATATTTATCAATTTGGATTAGTGTTGCTGTGCTAAATTCTGGGTTAGAGTATACCTCTGGAGGAAATCCGCATCTCTTAGGGAGATAACCCACTGGGAAACAGATAAAAAAAACCTTGACAATCTCCGCCAAAGTCCAAAATTACCAGCGGGCTATTATCAGAAGGTGGTTGAGATAAAAAATACCATACCACACCAGACATTCATTCCAGATCATTGAAATGTTACTTGTGAAGGGATATTAGGGATTTGAATGACCTTTTGTCATATTATACATTGTTTGATGTACCCATCACCAACGAATGTTACCGTTTACATAGACGACATGCTTGATATACTTTGATATAATTTTCAGATCCACTGGCCCACCGTTCATGTGACGGCTATGGATATTGGAAAGGGAACAGGTCCAGCTACCAGACGTACCTCGAGGAAATGATGCAAAAAGGGAGCTTTTCTCGAATCATATTTTTGGTGAAATTATTCGCGAGATATTGCAACTATTATTTGCAGTTGAAGCCTAGTGTATTACATCACTAGTTAGATTTTATCACATATGGATCATTCATTGGTCGATTTGTGCATGTGTCTCCTGCTATGTTCTACATGTATCCGAATCCGTCATGGTCATCTGATCTGTCGCATTACTGATGGAAGGATATTTACAACTCTCAGCTGTACACCATGATCCGCCGGTCGTGTGGCACAGCACCTATTTGGGGATGTGTGTCCGCTCACACAGTCCTCGGGTTTCGTCACCGTTATACGCGATTAAAATAAACTGAATATTCCCTTGATTCTGACCCTGTAAAACATCGTCTATCTTGAAATTGTTTCGCAAGGTTTCTGATAATAAGCCGCCTTCCATGATTCTATGCCAAGACGCAATGACGTCATAACGTTCACTCCATCAAAGAAATTCGTCATCGGAACGTCATATGACCCGATTAATTGTAGTTTCAACGTGGCTGACAATATGGATTTCTACCAGTGCGGAGCGAGTCAGTATAGCTTATAGCAATAGTATACCGCGAGACCTTGCCGAGTAGTACTGAAATGTGCCACTTACGTTCTCTCTTATATACATATTTCTTTTCAGCGTTCCTTGCTTTGCAAGGCTAACTCATGCAAAAATGGATAGAGTAAGGATTCTGATAGATTGTTTTGTAGTCAAAGCACGAATCAACTCCTAGTAAATATAATGAAACATGTTGATAGGATAAACACCATGGAAATATGCAAACTCCTGAACGATGAGGGTCTAGTTATCGTTTAAACGAAGAAGGGAAAGTATGGAATATTTAGAAGGTATTTGAGAAAAACTGCCTATAACAATTGTGTCTGCGTTCTAACATTGCAAATTCGATGAACTAACCTCCGACGCCAGTAATTCAACGACAGCGATAAGATAATTCTTATCCCGTCGACCTCAAAATATTCCTAAGTGAAATTCTGCCAATAATGAATATTTTCATATATTTGAGGAATTGAGTAATGCGATAAGCGTCGAGACGGCAGATATAATGCGGGATATATATTTCGTTTGTGGTTGTTTGTCTCTGGTTCTACTTCTTATGACCCTCTTCATTTTCTGCTCCTTCAGGTACGATTTATGCTAAACCTCGCATGAGAATGAAAGTGTTGTCTTTAACATTATAAATGTCCGAGGAATGACAACATTATATAAAGTGTTATATTTGTAACATTCTCAGAAAGTGCTGAAAAAGTGTTATATCCAACATTATTGCGCTGCATCAGGAACAATACAAAACTTTACAAGTAATTCAGCGTTGTAAAATGTTGTATTGCTCCTGATATAGCACTATAATGTTGGATATAACATTTCATATAATGTCGTCACTTCTAGGACATTTATCATGTTAAATACAACACTTTCATTTTAACAGTGTATTTTGCCTTCCAATGGCAATTGAACTTAGAGATTTCAGACGGGAATTTCCGGTCATATGCCTCAAGAGTGTAGTATCAAACGCCCAGTGATCAATCCGTTTCATATCTTTTACAGAACTGTTGACCGCTTCCCGTGTAAAAGATGGACGCAGTAACTGGTACAGATGCTAACACTTTACGAAAACGAGCTCGGATTTGTGTATCAGATACAGCTATATGGCGAAGATTTTAAAACCTTCTGCTACCATCTTTCTAAGATATTTTATATTGTACAGTTAGGTGTATATATTATGTTTTTAATTAATTCTTGTCCACTAGAGAAAACTCTTGATATATGGGTCCAAAACTTGCACATTCGATGTGAACTCTGAAGGAGATTAGCTTTCTGTATCTATATGCTATGCGATGCAATCTATTGAAGATATGCCTATAATACTTAACGCGCCAATGCATTATTTTCTCCAAGCAGCGAACCCTGAAAAGTATCATTGAATTAGACTGGATGGATTCAACGTCATTATGCTAGAAAGCCATGTTTTAGTGTAATGATTTTACATATCTAAATGATCATATTGATTTATATCCCAATCTTACAGCACGTTATCAATCAGCTTTCGTAGCTATGTGTGCAATTTTCTAAAATAATATGTCAATTTTAATCTGACATTCACTTTTATGATCGAATGGACCTTTTACGAACGACCAATATCGTTTGGAAAATTACTTTTGGCAAATTGATTCCCTGCTTGCATAATAGGATAATCAAAACCTGTAATTCAATGAAAATCTTGAATTGGAAGTTCTACTTATTCTGCCATAAACAATTATCACTATTTCACTCAACATTGCCAGCGCTACATTCTTAATAACAGCGTGGAATGTGCGCTACCTTTCACAAACGAATCGATATGTTATCTAATTTAGGACACCTTGTCAATGATAAGAATTTTGCTTGTCGGAATAGCATGTAGTTTTTCTATCATTACTGGAAGATTGGTCGAATCTTTCTACGGATCAGGGTGGAATACTAGAGAGGATCGATATTGGACATATTGCGCCATTGCATGAACTGCCTACACGAATTTGGACGAAATTCTACTCGTTTGAAAAGCAAATTACATCCGATCATTGTTGAAAATATCAGCCTCCATGAATATTTTCACGATGCGAAAAACAAAATCACCTTTCCATGATGAATACATCAGAAATAATTCGAATACTGGTGTCATCATTTGACGGTAACTCGGATCGGAAAATCCACGTACTATCAGCCTTCCACTTCAGAGTTGGCTTTTCGCCGTTGGCGTACGTGAAATCTTCTCTGCTATTTCACGATAAATCCTCTCTAAGATAGCCAGCAAAATAAGCAACGTGTGAATTATCACTGATTAATCTTTTCGAATGTATCAGCTTTTCATAGCTTTATGCGAAGGTGTCCATTATTTGCGCAGTCACTCGAATTACCGACACATAAATGTTGGAACCTGCCAGACCCCGGAACGCGAATGCCATGTTTCATCCACGATACATTATATTAGAATTTACACCGCAGAACCGGATAAAAATATAAAAATTTCAACTTTAGCCCAGATCTCTTCACGGATTAACGAGTTGTGGGTTTGCTTTTTGTTCTGGATTTAGGTGCTGCAAGCCAAAGTGGAACGTCTGCAATTATTGTTATTGTTCGATATTGAGGAATTATTGTTATTGTTCGATATTGAGGAATTATTGTTATTGTTCGATATTGAGGAATTATTGTTATTGTTCGATATTGAGGAATTATTGTTATTGTTCGATATTGAGGAATTATTGTTATTGTTCGATATTGAGGAATTTGCAATGTTTTCTCCCATACCATTTCCCCTCAGCGAATTCATAGAAAGATAAACTCCATGTAGAAATCGGTGTCCTCCAACGCTTTGTTCATCTTGATCCGTAGTTTTTAACTACATTATTCATAGGGTTAGATGGAGAAAAATCTGCGATTCTCTTTTTCATTTAGAAGCAAAAGGAACTGAATTACCCTTCCAGCGCAACGAATATCGATCTGGAACTTTGAACTGAAACGACCGCCAATCCTTCTGTGTGTACGATTTCAAAGATGGTATGTCCTCTCGTTTGTGAAATTGGTGACCATGTATGAACTAAGGAAACATGTACACAATTCGCTCGTTCAACAATTGCATTATTCACCTTCGTGCTGATTTAGTAAAGGTTTCGTTCCAGTTAATATAATCAGAGAAATCTCTTCACATACTTGAGCGTATTGAGCGAAGAACGGGGGCGCCAGATCAAATAGGCCATGCCGTCACAAAGTAATAGGATATTATTCCGTTACGCCTAGAGACATGCCGTCCTAATGTACCATTATTAGCGGAGTAGATTTACCCATCATTAGGAACTGCTGTCTTTTCGACAATATTGACAGATTCGACCATTTCGGTCTACGGAATACTCTCTCGTTCCACTACTCTATTCATAACTCATGAATAGTTGGCTTGCGAAATTCCAAGATATGGTCTTTGAAAGGTAACATTCTGTACTGGGCGCCATATGCTGTCAGTTATACCGTTGGTGCAAATAATAGCTTACAATAATGAACCCTTGTGTCAGTGTGAATGTACAGCGCTGCTTACATGCTATTTTAGGTGATGAGATGAAACAATTGCTACTTCGAATACAGGAAGGCCATATGAATACATATAAGCATAGATATTGAAGGAACATTATGTTCTGGAAAACTACATTTTTCTGAAATATATTTGTGCTGAAGAATACTGGTCAATGATACAGATTGATGGTAAGTATTATGATGTATTGCAGCAACATTAAATCATGTTGACATATGTTGCAAAAATAACCAGGTTTGTGTTTATATATTTTTGGACCGTCACCTAGACGTCACATCCGATATGCCAAAGGTCGAACAGTGGGCTCCCCACAATCTAACAGAAAATTTATCATCCTTCAGGACTACCCCACGCTTATGAGTTCGAAGTTCAAAGGTCAAGGCTACTAGGGATAATAAAAACCAGGATACCATTGAAAGTCACAGTTTGTGAGCGTATGTATCCGCGGGAAGCGATGTGTCGAGTACCAATAACCGGCATCAGATCCGACATTTAATTAACGTTCAGAACATCCCCTAAAGAAAGCTTATATGTCGAAGCAGATGAATTTCCTTTAGAACTTCGAAGAATTAAACTATCACTGCAATATATCACAAAATTGCGACCAAATCACTCGATCCTGCATATAACTGTGTTTCCAACCCTCTGTACGTGGATTTCTATTTAAAGAAACCCGCCATTATTCCTCCTCTTGGAATCCCTATGAAACCACACATAGTAGAAGCTGGTATTAAGCTTAATCAAATTTTACATAACAAGCTCTTACAAATTCCACGATGGCAGTTAGCTAAACCAGAAGTAGATATTACACTAATGAAATATAAAAAGGCAGACACGAGCCAGGTCGTGTATACACAAGAATTTGGTCTACTGAGAGAAAAATACAGATCACATCAGCCTATTTATACAGATGGTTCTGAAGATGGCGAGATAATATCATGTGCTACTATCTTTAGTTCCAAAACTAAAACTCGATATTCACTGCAGAAGCAAAAGCTATACTGACGGCTTTGGGAGGTACTGGGTCCACTAAATATATGTCATATTCTCAGATTCACTGTCATGCCTTCAGGCGATTAAAAGTGGAACTTCAACTCATCCAACCATCTTGAATATTCTATAATTATGACTGTAGACTTGATCAACAGATTGATATTGTGTTTTGTTGGTTGCCTAGTCACGTTGGCATCTATGGCTGATCAAATGGCTAAGGCAGCCCTAGATAATGAAGTTGATCCTGTCGAAATCCCATATAGCGATTTCAGACCCTCTATCTGTACTTATATGAGAAAGCTGTTTCAATCTTTATGGGATGCTGTGAATAATAACATGAGTTACACACTGTAGGATATACTCATTTGAACAGCCAGAAACGTTTCGATCAAGCCATGATCTGGCGATGTAGAATCGGCCATACCCAATTAACTCAAAAACGAGCTAGTCCCAAGGTGTATTCTTTGCCACGAAGATCTCACAGTGAAACATATTCTTATCGACTGTATAGATTTTAAGATTGTAAGAGATTCTTTTTATCGAGCAGCTACTTTAGAAGATCTTTTGTGTCGGGTGAAAGAAGACTGTATCTTAGGTTATTTAAGAGAAATCGGTTTGTTGTATAGATTTTAATGTGTGTATGTTTTGATGTGTTGGATTACTAAGTTATTAACTTGAATATTTAGAGTTTTGTTTGATCGTCGTTATATAGCTGAAATATTGCTGAACGCGACATTAAACCTTAATTCTCTCTCTCTTTCTCTCTCTCTGTTCTGTGGTCGTTCATAAAAGAATTTTCGTTTCAATAATCGAAAGAACTTTTTGATGTGACAGTTTTCTCTCTACTGAATAGGATCTTTTCTTTCTGACATGGGCGCAGAAATTCTTGATGGTCGATGGCTGTTTACTGAATATCGGATCTGACGCTTGAATTCATATCCGACTTTCATTATGTCACCATGATCCAAATTCTTATCTCTTACCTTTGAGCGGATAACGTATCTTAAATGGCATAAGCAGGTTCTTAGCAGTAATTATGAGTTTTACAATGCCTGACTGTGATACAGACTTCGTAAAACGAATTGGACATTCATTTGTATAAGGAATAATAGTCAGTGATTAGGATTTTTTATGAAGACCATCGTATTGTTTGCTTAATTGGAATCTGTTGACCGTTTCTCTCTTGTGGGAAATCATCTCGTGTTTTCACAGCGAAACAGCTCACCAATTGCCAATATACGAGTTGTCAGAGCATTTCCATCATAGCTCTCTAGATTTGTATCTAATACCGCTTATGCCGGTGCTAGGGGCCGTGTGGTCATATCATCCAAGTTTCCACATGAACAGGTACAATAAAAGCGTACCTGAGATACAACACATATCACGAATCGTTAGATTCTTGGTATGTGCTTTAGAATAGGTTAACCAGAAGACTATTCTGTGAAGTCATGTGACGCAGTCAGTATGTCGGCACCTCTTCCCACTTCCCTTATATGTGTTGTAATTTTTTCCTGTATATGGCGAGATTCTGCTGGTGGACGTTTCGTCCCCGAGGCCCGCCCCCTGTACAGACCTTTTGGTCTTTGATATATGTTGGCATTTGTGGGAAGTTAATGCTGGGTCGACATCGGGCCTTACAGTCTAGTCTTTTGTGTTAAATGCCGTCATTTTCATCTGACGACGATACAGCTCACCAATCCCAGTGTACGAGTTGTCACAGCGAAACAGCTCACCAATTACCAATATACGAGTTGTCAGAGCATTTCCATCATAGCTCTCTAGATTTGTATCTAATACCGCTTATGCCGGTGCTAGGGGCCGTGTGGTCATATCATCCAAGTTGCCACATGAACAGGTACAATAAAAGCGTACCTGAGATACAACACATATCACCAATCGTTAGATTCTTGGTATGTGCTTTAGAATAGGTTAACCGGAAGACTATACTGTGAAGTTATGTGGCTCTGCCAGTGTGTCGGCACCTCTTCCCACTTCCCTTATATGTGTTGTATTTTTTACCTGTATATGGCGAGATTCTGCTGGTGGACGTTTCGTCCCCGAGGCCCGCCCCCTGTACAGACCTTTTGGTCTTTGATATATGTTAGCATTTGAGGGAAGTTGATGCCGGGTCGACATCGGACCTTACAGACTAGTCTTTTGTGTTAAATGCCGTCATTTTCATCTGACGACGATACAGCTCACCAATTGCCAATATACGAGTTGTCAGAGCATTTCCATCATAGCTCTCTAGATTTGTATCTAATACCGCTTATGCCGGTGCTAGGGGCCGTGTGGTCATGTCATCCAAGTTGCCACATGAACAGGTACAATAAAAGCGTACCTGAGATACAACACATATCACGAATCGTTAGATTCTTGGTATGTGCTTTAGAATAGGTTAACCGGAAGACTATACTGTGAAGTCATGTGGCTCTGCCAGTATGTCGGCACCTCTTCCCACTTCTCTTATATGTGTTGTAATTTATTCTCATGCTATATGCCTCAACATTATTTTCAATATATCGCTTATGGACATTTTGATTGAATTGAAAATGTTGATCGTCCCATTTTCTCAAAGTGTACTCATGAGCTTGACCGTCAAAGTTTTGACTACCTCGCTCTTGCAAGAAACGAACTTTCTTCATATTATGCCTGATTAGAATGTGTAATATATTTAGATTATTGATGCGGTAATTCTTGTGTGTGACTGCTCAATACTGAATATAGGATCCGACGCCTTAGATATACTTAACAATTACAGGTCTTTGCAGTGCAGCAGAATCTCCTCCTACCCGCTGTTAACCTGATGTCATAAAATCCTTTTTGCAAACATAATCTTCTATAATAATTGTCTGGTAATCTAGATATACATGCATTGTCTCCTTTGTGTTACCTTTAACATTCTGCTGAACTTTCTGAAGTATCAGGAAATGTTTAATTATGTTAACCATATTTTTGCATCTGTTGAAGAATTACTTCGCTCATTTTCGAAATGATAAATTTATCTGGTAACAAGTGGCGGCCGTGCTGTCAAATTGGCGGACAGTTTGTGACTACGACAGTTATTTTAGTTAGCTTTTTAGCCTTGCTCTCCACGCCTATTATTAACGATTTCACGAATAGAACATCATGATGTTTTGCTACCATCGTTTAAAACTGTTGACCTATTCTCCCTCGATATATATACATATATATAGAGTAGAAATTCAGGAAAAGGGTCAAACGTGAAGATAAATTGTTTGAAAATAGAGAAAACGCCGACACGCTCACATTGCTCTAATGCGCATTTCTGCTGTTTTATTCAGCTTCTTCAGAGAGCATACTCACGGTATGTCAGATCGTAACAGTTTTATAAGGTACAGTGTTGTATAACATTGTCCTTGGTGATCGTATCCAATATACGTCATGAAAGATACAATTATTTCTATATACAGATTATTGCAATAATAGTACAGCCCTATATAGAAATATATATTTTTTCATTCTATGCCTGTTTGTCATAGTTGTTAACTGTCTACTCTAAAGGACTTCCGATTATTGGCGTGGACGATGGCTGAATACTGAATGTAGGACCTGATGCTTCTACTCTTTACATATCTTTATTTCCAGGAATGGTTGTGTAAATTACTAAAGGCTATAACCGAATGCGCTCTATTGGCCAATATTTCCTGGATCTTCGTGTAAGGGTTATTCCTCCATAACAGAATTGTGGTATAAGTCATCAGTACAGATGCACCCTTCAAACTCTTTTATTTCATTGGCTAGGGTAAGAAACTACAGTTTTTCATTGGTTGATATAGAGCAGTCAATCAATGTCTTCCCATATTATGATTACCCTCCCCACAATTGAAACAACGAGTTAGAATATTTTGTTATGTTATATTGGTCAATCTGGGTTCAACTACGCCCGGGACTTGTGAAATGTGATCCCACAGGAGGAGGTTTTAAGCCTATCTGTCGGGGCGTATCTTAACATTTGGCAGGGGGCTGATTCGCCCCCTCCCCCACCACCTAAGTATTTTCGATGCTCATCTGATGTGTTCACAGTGATACGGAGACATTTTGGATTTTCCCATAATCCCTTGAACCAAAGATGACACATTACGACACTAGACAATGTATACCAAATATTGGCAAGATATTGTGCACGAGGGACGAAGCCCACGAGAGTGCAATATCGCGCCAATGTTTCGAATACATTGCCGATTGTCTATCATGTAACTGTTTTATCTAATAATCCGTGCTGTATAGCAAATACACCACATGCGGTATTTGGAATATATCACGGGTGACTTGTTTAGTGTATATTACAAGGAAACGATAAATGGAAATTCGAGGAGACATTGGATAAACGGCATGGTAATGGTTATTGGAGTAGGATAATATCCACAACATTAAATTTCAATTTTACCCATGTTGCTGATATTCGAGCGCCATCCTAGTGTCTTAACAGTGTTCTAGAAGCTCGCAACTCCTTTCCCGTTAATTGATCAAAAATGGTATCGACGTTATGGTGAATTCTATCCCACGATACGAACATTCTGGTATTCTGTATTGAGAGATTCCAGACAACATCCGCGCTAAATGTATTCTTATGGCAAATCTGTCCGAAAACGCTTTTATTACTTACCGCCTGCTAGATTTTGGAATTTCCTACTTCAGACTCCAATGCCATCAGTTTCTCATACCTCGCTCGCGGACTAAATTGCAGAGCAAATAGGCACTTGTTTAGAGAGAAAACAAATGAAAATATCTGACATTTTCTTAGGGTCGGACAGCAGGATCACTGTTGTGTGGTCTGTGTTCTTTGTTCGTATTGTTGGAACGGGAACATGTCTCTCGAGTGTAGTACAGTACAAGTACAAGCCCAGAGTAGTTTATGTTGACCTCCCTGTGCTCCAACCTTAACCAAAACCATGCATATTTTTTGTCTGTATCTCCCAGACTCCTTGTCCACCAATTCTTCAGGACGGTGTTTGGCAATCAACCTAAGTGTAGGATCTATTGACTTACATTGGGACTATCCCCACTTTCAAAAATGAGGTTTCCATACGCACACTTATAACTAACGATTTTGCGCACACGGCGGGTTGTTTCGTGTTCAGTGAGGTATGATTCGGCGTCATGCCTGGTGGTGATTAAGAAGTCATTCCTACAAGGAAGGAGTTTGTGTCTATTTACATCCTTATTCTAAGATGCTTTGATTACAGTGAATGCCGTCAGCTCAGACACAGATCCAGATACATTTCAATGAGTGAAAAATTCAAATTCGCTTAAATGCCCTCTTCTCCAACCAAGTCGACTACAACAAAGCTTTTGTGCATCGCCTTGGCATCTTCCTCCAGTGAAATTGAAACGACAAATCATACCGATGAATGGGATGCTGTTGGCGCTTCTTGCAACCAATGAGAGTAATCTAAATATATCATGTGGGGCAAACGGGCGTATCTTAAAGTATTTTGTTGCAATAATTGATTTGCGCGATGGAACTAATCCTGGCCACATGGCCCGGTGGTGGAAACATACCGTGCTACTGCCTTGCCGTGCAATATGGTTGCCAGTATCACAGACAATTTCGTGGGGACAATCCAAGTTCGTGCCATGGAGTCCCATCCGAATTACAACAGTTTATGTAGAGAGTGTATAACGTACCACATTGCCTACATCGAACAGCGTTTCAGGGACAGTTGGGTAACTTCAGCAATTTGAGTGGCCAATTAAAATTTTCCTTTTTTCTACAATAATCCTGGTTTTAAGCTCCTTACACACAGTCAAAAGGAAATGTTATGTTAGTGAAATACAAGCCGTGAGACTTGTACATTCTCCATAGTGAACCGTTTGGGATATATTATGTAGGTCATACAGAGTGTGTCTGCATTTTCAACTCTAGTTCGCATTAAGCGAGGCGACCAAAAAAGTTCTATGGTTAAGAACACGAGTAAAAGTTTCATAATCACGTGGCTTATTTCCAAATTACAATATCAAGCGGGGTTTGTTTTCGAAGGTGGGAAAAATAATTCCTTATGTTAAATTTTAGTTATCAAAAATTCAGAAGGAAAGACTAATTATGTAGGTACTTGGCACTAATTGGATTGAAATCCCTCATTTTCTGTTTCTAATAACTTAGCAGTTATTAACAATCTAAACGGAAGATTATTTTTCTGAAACAAATCTGTTTAATTAAGAATAATTGTCTTGGCAAGAACCCGAATGATAAACCGTTCACATATTAGAATCCAAAGAAGCATCGCCTTTCGAAACCTATGTAGCAATCATCCATAGGTTGAGCGATTTTAATTTTATCAATTCAAATATTCAAAGGGCTCCGGTCTTGAGTCCTCAGTAGTAGGCCATTTTGTCGGACATCGCTGTTCATCACTACAGGTACCATCGAGTCCCTTTCTGTTGAATTGGGTGAGCTTGTAAACGACTGCAAATTTACACGAAATCCAGTAGCGCCTTGAGAGTGAAATTTTATATTTTACTGATACCTCTGTCATGTTTGTGTACAAGGAGACAAGCATCGATATCCCATATAATCTCACGGACTACAGCGGGTTTCCTGACTTAATGATCAGCTTACACGCCGGATTTTGTAAGGTAAATATTTACATTACCTCAGCGGCAGGAGATAAAAATAAATAACATAGGATATTTGAACAGCTGTGACCAGACTAGTGAATTCCAAACAGTTGCGCAACATACTTGCACAACATCCTTCTGGACTGTGTCTGAGTAGGTAATAACTGGCATGGTATAGCAACTGGTGAAATTGATACAAGATAACGCAGATCTGTTGAGACTGTTCGGGTAGATAGTATGAGGAAGAATTCTTTCTAAACCATGATACAATCTGTGCAGGAAGTAATGGAGTTCCACTTCAGACCTTATCTGTACTCGATTGATCCTGGTTAATGGAAATAAAAGGATGGATAATGCTATATACGGTACCGTATATCCTATAATTAGGATATTTGAATTTGGTTGAATCCCTTTACCGTGCCTTCCCCATTGGAAATCGGTGAAAAGAGGAGACAAGCTACATATATACACACAAACATCCGATGTGACATTCGATATTCACCTGGGCATCTCCTGCTACATGTATGCTTCTTAGCCTTTATCTAATTCCGCTTACATCTGGGCAAGAAGCCGTTTGGACATTGTGTAATACACGGCTTCCATGATGTTATTATGAACAATCACAATCGAAGCCAAAATGCATTATACTTTAGAAAACGTTTTGGAAATTCATTCAGATTGAACAATACTGGTCAGTGATACGGATTTGGTGATAAGAACATCTTGAGGATTTGACGATAGGAAAGTCATGAGAATTTGACGATAATAACATCATGAGGAGTTAACGATAAGAACATCATGAGAAGTTGACGATAAGAACATCATGAGGATTTGACGATAGGAACATCACGAGGATTTTACCATCATGATGATTTGATGATTTTTCTCATCATTGAAATGTTGATCGCTAGTGTTTATATATATACATTTACTTCATGACCGCTTAGCTTTAATTGTTATCTGCGATATTATAGATGCCAGCCCCGACGTTCGGTACTCAGCTGTCGTCCACAAAAGAATTCCGCTTTAATAATCGAAAGGCATTTTACACTTGATGGTTATTAACAATTTCAGACAGGCATCAAAGGAGTCCGCAATCATCAGTTTTCAAGGATGGAAACAAGAAATCATGATGTTCTGTTTGAAAATCCGTATCTCTCGCGAGTATTCTTTAGTCCAACTGTCCATGGATGTCCAATTCGTTTTCTGGAGAACGATGTCTCAGACACAACTTGAATGTGTCTGTTGATTTCAACACTGGATATGTAAAACACATGGTATTCATACGGCCCCTAGCTCCGGATGAAGCGGAATTAGACGCTAGCTAATGTTCATAAATAATGTAGGTTTTGCTTGAAATAGCCATACTTTTTACGGGACCTAGCAAATGGGACTAGGCCCAAATACAAGTCCTTCTGCAATATATCCAGAAAAGGGTAGTTAACTATGTCAACATTACAATCGTGTCTCTTGTCGTACAGTCGGCCTGTTTAATCCCGTTTCATTTTTTCTGAAGGCGTGGGCCCGAATGTAATATTCAATCTGGACCATCAATGAAGGAAGCTATATAACCTTGGCTTAGGTGCGCGGAGATAGTCTATATAGCTCTTCTTGGTAAATGAGAAAGATCGGGCTTCGAAATGATTATTTTTTAACTATGTGTATGGACGTAGATATTATGCATGGAGAACGGCTGGAATGAATGGAAGATTTCAATTGTGTATATCGACATCATACCCGATGCACGATAGGCAGAGGTAGGCCACGAAAAAAGTTAGGTATCCCAGACCCTTGTAGACATCAAACAAATCTACTCTTTTTTCATTGGGAGAAGAGTTTGACGAATTGCATTGATGGCATCAAGAGGTAAGTTGCAGTTTCGAGATAATCTTGTTGTCAATTGTTATACCCTTCTATAGAATCTACCCAGTTATATTCGAAATAAATTGATTCTCGGAATTGTAAGTGATTACAGATATTACGTTTTAGAGCGGAATAATTAATTGCTTCCGAATTTATCAAAGCAACTTGTTGAAATAATGTTTTTTTTTCAGTTGTCTAATAACTTTTAGATTGAATTGAATTGAAATTTATTCACCAAAATATACATCAAAGTAGTGGATACCAATGGCTTAAGTGCTGAATTTTAAAAATATATATGAGTAATAATTAGCCTGAAAATACAATTTGGCAAAACCCTAAAGGGCTTGTTCTATCCCAGTAACGTCTTAAATGGCATCGGTAGAAATATGAAAAAAACATACGGCTGAAGAATAAAAGATTTCACGCACTGAGAGAAATGAACCAGTTATTACAATGCATCAGTTCGTAATGAAATAGGATTTGAATTTTGATTTAAAAAGTGATGTTGATTGATTGTCTTTCATTGATGGGACAGTTTGTTCCACTCTCGAGGTCCTGTAACTTTGAGGGTGTAAAATGATAAATCGGACCGATAGATGGGTCTATATAGGTTAAGCAGGTTCCCTCTGGTCCGACTAGATTGCTTAGTAAAATAGGACTGGAAAAATTATTTGTGGCAGTATTTCGGGATGGGGAAAAAATTTGTGAGTCATAACAAGGCATGAGTAAAGATTTAATTTCTGTAGCTATAAAATTTTCAAATCAGTAAACAGGGGCGAAGTGTGGTCTAACTTTCTAGATAATGTTATCACACTTAGCGTAAGTTTCTGGAGAGTTATCAATGGCTGTAGGTGAGTAATGTAGGTATTTCCCCATAGAACATTACAGTAATTAAAATAGGGGAAGATCATCGAATAATATAAGATGTACAGTGTTTTTTTTATTCAAAGCGCCTTTTATGTGGTTTATTATCCCTAGGTTTCTGGACACTTTATTACCAATATAGTGTATATGAGTCTTCCAGTTTAGTTGATCATTAAGAAAAATACCCAGAAATTTGAATTGATTTACGAGTTGTATTTCAGTGCCAGATATAAGTAAATGATATGGATTAGTTGAAGGTTTAGAGTTATTAGGCTTGATTAACATATATTTCGTTTTCTTGATGTTAAGTGAGAGTCGGTTACAGCAAAACCAAGTAAAGAGTCTTTCTAATTCTTGTGACCTGATATCGAAGACCTCGATTATTTTTTCGGAAGAATATACTACACTGGTATCGTCAGCAAATAAGAAAATTTTCAGAAGATTAGTAACATTGCTTATATCATTGATATAGATAAGAAAAAGGATTGATTGCTATAACATCAGCCTATTTATCAAGTATGAAACGACGGTAAATGTAGAAACTCAAACATATTTCCGATATACGTAGAGTACTGTTGATAATATTGATAACTATAAGGGAGATTGCACGACAGTTTTTATTTAGTTCTTTACAGGCTCCGACAGCACATACATATAAATATTAATAAACAAATTGTACATAAAAACACTGAGGTATATTTATTAACTATATATATATATATATGTTATAAGCACTCAAACTATAAAACTTTTGGCTGCTAATATAGAATAATCGCAAACAATTAGACTCATAAATAATCTCATCAAAGGTAATTCATTTAAATATATCGTACAAAATGGCACATACTGCCAAGTGTCAAGTTCAGCGCTCAGAGTGGACGGACGTGCTTTTGTGTTCTTGCCAAATCAGCCTAGCTTTACCAGCCTTTGTGCCTCTCTCCTGTCTTTGTTCCCCGAGAGTCACAGGATTACCTAACCAACAACAACAGCAGGAGAAATCAGCGAGCCAGAGCTAAGTTTCCTGAATTCAATTTTTGCACCTAGACTACTATTTTCTATCACTTAAGTCACTCCTCACCAAATAACACCTAGTTTTGATCTAAATTAAAACAAATCAAATAATGGAAGCCTCCCAATCCCCCGTAAAAACCCCTAAAAGGAAACTCTCAGAAATCACCCCCGATAAAAACCCCCCCACAAAAAACAAGCCCCTGGTCCCAAATCCCCAAAGAGTCTAGCAAATTTTGTTGCTATCATTCATAGTTTAACTCAACTGAGAGCATGTAAATTTTCAAAGGTCAAGGTAGCAAACGATCTTAAAAAATGTGCTCGTGACGTACATCAAATCTTTGAACTTCCGGGTGGTGATCTGAAAGTTCACTGGAAATCACAAACTCAGTACCACAAATTACTACGTTTAGACCTGCTAGCAGATAAACCTGTCTCGGTAAAACAATTCATACAGCGTAGAGAGCAATGCAAAGGAGTAATTTATGGAATTGAGCTCAGTGTCAAACTAGAAGACATTTTCCCCACTCTCTCAAAACAAAACGTCGTATATGCCAAAAGAATGCAAAAGAACACACAGGAAACGACAAGCATTATGCTAGTATTCAAAGGATCAAAATTACCGGAAACTGTCCGGCTATGGTTTCATAACATTATAGTTAAACCTTTTTATGACACACCAAAGCGATGCTTTAAATGCCAGAAATATGGGCATTTTTCAAACTTTTGCAAATCCCAAGTTCGAAATGCTATGGAAATCATAATTACGAAGAATGTACTGAAGCAAAAGTAACATGCGTAAATTGCAAAGGCAACCATTCAGCGGCCTACAAAGGTTGTATAGCTTTCAAAGAGGCAAAACGAGTTGAATTCACCAAAGCAGACAGAGGGATTTCTTACGCCGAAGCTGTAAAAGAAACTAGAATGAATAGAAAAATCAGTATAGAAATGACCACCGCTCTACACAAAGCAAAGGCAACTGAGACAATAGTCACAGCCGTGAACACAAACTCAGGTGATACAATGGAAAGTGAAAACAATGAGCAAGAGACAGAGACAAAGAATCTAACCAAACTTGACCTTCTGGGCTTTATCAATATTGTGTTAAACTCAGTTATTAATCCCCTTCAACCAAAGCTAAACAAGACTGACATGATGGTTAAAATTGCGCGGGACTTCCTTAATTGGGAGTTTAGCTCGGATGAAATCATTAACAGGGGAAAAAATCCGAAATACGACAAGAAAACGTCCACGCCTAAAGAAAAGTCTATCCCGGCCCTCAACACAACAACGTAAGATGATCCACTTGCGAATGCAATATATCAGGCACAAAATGAGATATAATTAATACAAATCTTAAAGTCTTAGTAAATGAAATCAGCCCAGATATAATTTGTGTTCAGAAAACATTTCTGAAGCCAGGAAAAAAATAAATTTGCAATAAACGAATATAAGCCGTATAGATGAGACAGACTTACAGGTGCACAAGGGGTAAACCTCAAATTAATTAAAGAGGATCTGATTCACATAAAACTAGATAAAAGCCCTACCAGTGACGATCTCGAATGGCATACTATTCAGGTCTTCTCCAATAACAAACCTATTAACATCATTACTTTATATGCCCCAGGAAGCCTAAAGAAAATCTCCCCAAAAGAACTGGACAACATCACAAAGAAATTTAACTCCCCTATCATCATACGTGGTGATTACAACAGTCATAATCCCATTTGGGACGACAATTGCATCAAGGCAGACGAAAAAGGCCAAGTAGTGGAAAAATGGCTTGACCAAAACAACCTATGCTATTTAAATAATGACCACGGGACGCGAATAGACATGAACACCGGCAAACTATCTGCAATAGATTTAACTATTATCTTCCCTGATCTAGCTGTCAAATCCGAAGGGGAAGTGATTCCTGACACGCTTGGCAGTGACCACTTCGCCATTCTGACGACAATTAGTATAGAACCGGACTCTGAAAGGACAGACGCCCCTCCAAAATGTTAGTACTCCAAAGCCGACTGGAAAAGCTTCGAGAAAGACTGCCAAAGCCTAAATCATGACGAGATGTTCAATTCCGATCCAGAGATGTTCAATGAAATTATTACAAATTCACTTCTAAACATAGCACAAAAATATATTCCGATATCACAACAGCGCCACAACACAAACCCGGTACCCCGGTGGAACCCAGAGTGTGCAAAGAATATTTCAGCCAAAAAGAAGGCACTTAGAAAATTTAAAAAAGTAGGCTCCAAAGTGATCACGCGAACTACAAGAAGCTTAAAATTATAGCTGAAAAAAGTGTCAAAGAAGCTAAATCCAAATGCTGGGAAGACTTTTGCAACACTATAGATACCAAAACCAATTCAAAAAAAGTATGGAACAAAATAAAAAATATACAAAGAAAATTAACAAACACAGTCCCTGTACTGAACGAAACTAAAAAAAACGAACAAAGAGAAGGCAGAACACCTCGCCGAATCTTTCGCTTCAAACAGTAGCGATAGCAACCTGAAATCAGAATTCAGTAAATTAAGGAAGAGACAAAGATAGAAAACGATTTGGACGATCATTTAGAAAACTATCTCAATGCAGACTTCAACATTAATGAATACCGCAAAGCTATACACTGTAAAAAAAGAGAGCTCACCTGGTGAAGACAAACTAGGATACACGATATTTAAACACCTGCTAAATAAAACACAGAAACTAATTGTGAAACTAATTAATGTCAGCTGGCAGACCAAACAACTTCCAAGTAAATGGAAAACATCTATCGTTATCCCAATCCCAAAACCAGGTAAACATCCATCTCACTTAAAATCTATGCAAAATAATGGAAACCATGATACAGAATAGACTGGAATTTCATATGGAAAAGAACAACTTATTAAACAAAACTCAAAGCGGCTTTCGTAAGAACAGAAGTACGTTAGACCATATAGCCAGATTACAACACTCAATAAAAAGGGGAATGCCAAACATCAGTACACACTAGGTATCTTCCTAGACATAGAACAGGCATTTGACCTTGTATGACAGGACGGCATAATTATTCAATTAAGCAAACTTGGGATTAAGGGAAGAATGCAACACTGGATAAAAAACTTCGTAAACAACAGAAATTTTAAAATTCGCTTAGGAAACACCCTATCCACCGACCATCAACTAGACAACGGTACCCCTCAGGGAAGCGTCATTCGCCCCACCCTTTTTAACATCCTCATCAATGGCCTACCCGATGAAATTGACACGAAACACCCAGAAGTAGAGCAGTCCCTATTTGCTGACCTCTGGAAAACTGCACGTTCCATAAAAAAACTTACAGGTATAATGCAAAAAAAACACTAGATACAATTAGCAGCTGGGTGGATAAATGGGGCTTCAAATTTTCCGCTCTCAAAACAACGGGTATTATATTCTCAAACAATAAACACATTGACGTTAAACTAACACTAGGAGGTCAGAAAATTGAATTCAAAAATTGTGTTAAATATCTAGGTATGATCTTTGACAGAAAACTCACATGGAAAGACCACATCGATCAACTAGTTCTTCGGTGCAATAAAGACCTGAACCTCACGAGGTGTGTGTCTGGGACAAACTGGGGAACGAGTAAATATAGTTTGATAAAATTATACCAAACTCTTATTAGGTCTAATATAGATTACGGGTCCATCGCCTACCAAGCAGCATGTAAGACACAACTGAAAAGAATAGACAGCATTCAATATTCTGCTCTAAAAATAGCTACTGGAGCTTTCAAAGGAGCCGCCTTATGTAGTCTTCAAATAGAAACCAATGAGAAACCTCTTCGTTTAAGACGAGAGGAACTTTTCCCTGAAATATGCAGGAAAATCTAGAGCTAAGGGCGATAATCACCCATGCCACAACATTTTTGAAGATAAAAGTGAATATGAATATTTAAAGAAAAACTGGGGAAAAGACTCCGCCCCCCTCGGCTACACCGTAAATAACCTATTCCAAGAACACGAAATACCCATTGCACACATCTGCGACACAGACAAAATCACTAGGCCACCCTGGGAATTAGAGTCGCCCCACGTGGACACAAGTATACACGACTACCTCACAAAGAAGGACAACCCAGACTTTATAAGAGCCACCATCCTTGAATATATCAACCAAAACTGGAAACATTACTTAAAAATCTATACAGACGGATCGAAAAACACAAGTAATAACACAGGATCAGCTTTTGTTATACCTGAGCTCAACATACAAAATGGTTTCAAACTTCCAGACAATATGTCTGTATACACTAGTGAACTGGTTGCTATAATTAAGGCTCTCGAATGGATCATCGAACACAAACCAATCCGTGCGGTGATACTCAGTGATTCCCTTAGTGGATTCCCTTAGTCTATATCTGACAGTAGATCTGATCTCATACACAAAATAGAATGTATCTGTACACAAATACACAACGAGGGTATAGACGGCATTTTAGCATGGGTCCCCGCGCATGTCAACATCAGAGGTAACGAAGCAGCCGATAAAACTGCCAAAGATAGTCTTGCTAAAACTGCACACGATGTGCCAATATGATTAGGATGTAAAGAACTCAACACTATCATTAGACGCAAAATAGATAGCAAGTGGCAAAAGGAACGGAACGAAGAAGAACGTCGACGATGGTTACATAAGATTCTTGATGTAGAGAAAAGACAAGTCCAAGGATTCCAGTTAGACAATAAACGTGATGACCGCCTCATCACAAGTTTAAGACTAGGCAAAACCGGACTTAAATCACATCTGTCCATGCTTCTGAAAAACACCTCACCCCTCTGTACCGCATGCAACAATGTAGAAGAAACAATAGAACATGTCCTACTTGAATGCCCAAAACACTACACACAACGCGAAGCACTTAGAAACGAATTTAAAAAATTCAACACTCCCTTAACATTACCAGCGATATTAAACCCTAAGCCCCCCATTAGAAAACACGTATTCAAGTCCTTAATAAATTTTATCAAAACTGCTATTATTCCAGTATGTAACACTACCCCCGTGCATGCGCACTCAACATTTTTTCTTTCATAGTTAACTACTAGTACACCAAGTACTATGACACGATGTGATAGAGGCCAAATCATTCTTTCGATTTCAACAAAGGGTATGATTGCAGCGGAGTTACCTTGATACTGAGGGCCGTGTGCACCATAGCCACTCAAAACATTATGGCCTTAATGAACTATCCATATATAACATCCGGCGAAAATGTCACCGAGCCTTTTAGAAATAAAATAGGCACGGCAACAACGGAGTTACCTTGATACTGAGGGCCGTCTGTTCCACAGTCCTACAAGACAAACGATGGCCAAATCTAATTGAATGCATGGCAACAATAGCACGGCCAAAACGCATATGGTGAGCAGTATTCGGCATAAAATACAGGAAATGGTGAATGCAGAGTTACCTTGATACTGAGGGCCGTCCATCTCATTGTCCTACAAATACTTTATGGCCATCAAACGATAATGTATACGAAAATAATACCGAGTATTGAACTTGTCGAAATGTTTAGTTATTTATTCATTTGTTTATCTATTTATTCACATAATTATATATTGCTATTTATATTATGTGACTGACGGTCGGGGGTGCCTGTTGTGGGAGGAAGATATATCAAAGTATTGCATAGAAAAACAATAGAAAACACGAATGACTACAAACCTTCTATTCATATGATACAGGCACTGCACACCGAAGACCGCAGACGGGATGGACAAGACATGAAACAGAACCCGGATGACGATTACAAGAATATCAACAGCGCCTTGAGTCACAACCCCGCACGACAAGAACGTCCAGAACCAGAATACTCAACCCTATACCACGCCAGACACGCTACCCCATAGATGTCACCGAACTGACGCCTCAACACAGAATATGATCCTTTGACTTTCACGCAATATAGGACGTAGACCTGCCGTCATGTGCCCCAATACACACTCCAAGCAATTGTTACAGGCACAGATTTCTGGAAGAACCTACCCTGTTCCCAAGGGCGTCGTTAGGGAAGTCACCTCGAAAAATCCTGAAGACGCCCTGGTTCTCCCAGTTTTTTCTGGACGGCTTTGTGTGTACGAAGGGGTACCAAGACAAAGGAATTATCCACGCGATTACAACACATATTTATCAGCATAACCTAACCAATAACAGACTTACCAACTTGTACATAGCGACTCTTCTTTACTTGTATTTAAATTCCTCTTCTCTCTAATTGTTATTTATTATTTAATTATTTATTTTAATATCTAGTGCTGCAAAAGATCTTAAATTAACGAAGAAATGTACCGTGAAAGTTAAATAAAACATTGAGTTGATGGGTCGCGAAATCCGTATGGGAAGCGGCCCTTAAACTACAATTTCAATCAAGTCAGAGAATAGAATCTCTTATCTCCGGAGAGCAATGGAAGATTGATCAGTTCAGTGTTAGCCAAATACGATTCGTCCTCTTGAGGTTTTGACGGCAAAAGATTACTTCATTCGAAACCGATAGAAACGAATTGAAACACCGATCAAAAATCCAGTACCTGCCAACAACAGCTCAGGTATTCTTTGGTGATGTATAGTTTTGCGGCTCGTTTATCAAACCGAATTGCGCTCTAGTCTGTCGTTCGTTGTTCACCGAATGGCCGTACAGTGGTCACCACGTAGACCTGAAGTAGATTAATAATTCCACATATATCATACATGAGAGTTTTATAAAGCACAACAGTATGGGTTAGCCAACAATCCCGGTATATGTTTTCCAATACATATTTAGCTGCATACCTTTCTGTATGAATGCTTCTTCACGGTACATGACCAAGTGTATCCATGGTACTGTGCTAAAATACAAGTTGGACATTAAACTGTTTGTAAAAAAGAGAACCTCATCACCCATTGGACTTGGCACCATTCTGGATTGAACTGAAGGCAGCCATTTTGTATGATGGAGTGTCAAATATCTTAGGTCCCATTGCATGTAATAATTCCCTCTGTAGATCAAGCGTCATATTTAGTCTCGTGTAATCATCGAGTTCAAGTGACTTCTGATGTACCTCAGTGTTCGGACCTCACCTCACCTCATCTCTTCCCACTTCCCTTATATGTGTTGTAATCAATGTGCAGTTTGCAATGAAGTCATCAGTTGAGGCTAACATGCACGCATTTTCCATGTATTTTTCTCCATATCTCACATCAAACCATGAAGATAACATATTTTAGTGAATACACTTTCAATACTCTAACCTATTATATGTTCTAATCCTATGCTGTACAGCAGATAGTACAGATAGAACACTCAACCCAAATGTTGTATAAATTAATTTCTCTTAACTCGATACTAGGGGCCGTTTGAACGCCATGTTATACATATAGCGGTCCAATAAAAAATCACAATCAAGTAAGTAAATAAGTTGTTTATTCTCATCGCCTTAGGTACAAAGGTACTGAGTAATAAAATATAAATCAGAAACAATATATTTATAAAACGGGGAATCTTAAATTCCCCAGGCGGAGACCGTAGTCTACCTTTACATAACAATTCTATCTATATAATATCTTTTGCACATCTTTTTAAATATTTCACAATTTTACTTTGTATTGATTTCTTTTTACTACTCATTCAACATGACATTTTGAACGTATCTGGATTATTACAGTATTTTCTGGGTAATAATTCCTCTGGTACTGTTCTAAAATATGGGCATACAAGCAAGTAATGAAACTCGTCACCTATGACATTTAAATTACAATCTTTGCAAACTGTTTCGTTTACATCTACATTATTAAATCGTCCAATATGTATCTGTAATTGTAAGTTCTCTGCTCGAAATTGACACATTTAAATAGCTTGGTTAAATGGCAGATTGACTGAATAGCTCTCTGTTTCGATCATGCCTTTCCACTGTCGATATAACATATATACATTGCTGTCATCTAATTTACCTCTCCATTCCTGTAAATACTGGTCTTCTAGACGTCGTATAACAGCAGAATATAACCAATTAATACTCGGAAAACATTGATTATCCCAAATGTTACTTAGAGTCACAGAAGTCAAATATACCTTTAATAAAGTGTAACCATTTGCAAGTGTATCTTTTTGCATTAAATATATCTAACATGAATTTGTAAACATTAGCACACAATTTATTTTTAACATTTAATATCAGTTAACACCAAAATTTCACGATACGGAGCATAATTTTGATAATAATTGCATATCTTCCCGTTTCTCCATAGAAAATTACATTGGGAGTATTGTTTTTCAATTTCAATACAAATTTATCATATTGGAGTTGCACTCGTTCGATGATGTCTACGTTCTCAAAACCCCATATTTCGCTACCATATGTCAGTATATGTACAGCAATATTTTCAAACATTTCTATATATATTTCCAACGGAGCCTTCAAATATCTACTCGAGCTTGATCAACTTTCGACATTTGTAAAAATTTCCGTTATATGACAATAACACACCTAAATACTTAAACGTGTCCACAATTTCAATAGCAATTTCCATTTAATTTGAAACCGAAATTGTTGCTCGAAACTTTTCTCTTACTGAATATAATTACTTTAGTCTTGGGTACATTAATCTTAAGCTTCCAGATAGCAGAATATTCACACATATTATCAAGCGATAGCTGCAGTCCTTGCGCACTATCCGAGACAATAGTCGTGTCATCTGCATATAATATAATCAATAACTTTAAAAACACATCACATCTGTTTTGTTCTTCATTATTATTGAAAATATCCACATTCTTTGAACCCCGGCTGAGCATAAACTCTGATAGATTATTTAAATAAATTGAAAATAAAAATGGCGATAAGCTTTCACCTTGGCTACACCAGAATCGCTGCTGACAAAATCTGATATACTACCATTTTTCATAATACATGACTTGATTCCATCATACATATTTTGAATAACTCTTAAAATCTTACCATCTATACCAGATTCGCGTACTTTGATCCATAAGCCTGATCTCCACACTAAGTCAACTGCATTGTCAAAATCGACAAACGCACAATATAACTTCTTATTCTGTGAGAAACATAAATATAATATTGACTTCAAGAGAATTATATGGTTGTTTGTACCAAATTGTTTCCTAACCCCGGCTTGATTTTCCGATATCAAATGAACAGTTTCTGCATAGCTATTCAATCGTCTATTTAAAATACTTGTAAATACTTTGCCGATACAACTTGAACGGACGGTCACAGAAAATCCGTTAGGAAAAAACAATTGCTCATAGGTAAGCATTTTTCTGGACCTGACCATGGCTGGGATAACTTTAGTATTCAGACCATAGACGTCGTCTATCCATCTACCAATGACACCCCCTTGGATTTGAGAGAAAAACCGAGAGCGGGAATTATTCTGGATGCTAGAACTTGGGTCGGTGTTTCCGTTTGGTTTAAATGATAATGTCAGTGGGTTCGGCAATGCTACAAACCGCCGTTCAAATATATCCAACATTACGCAGCTATTTAAACCCCATCAACGGAGGCATCGCAGCCATGGTTGGCGAAAGTTTAATAGTACGATGATTCACGATCATATCACTTTAAATTATTTAGTGGGTTTATCTAACACACCCAATAGTACACATAGCTTACGCACAGTTCTGTATGCGTTACCTCTGAGAGCTTTAGATCGAATAGCCAGAGATATACAACAATCTGCGTCTTCAGGAAATATAATACCACCAAAAATCAGTAAAGTATGTCAAGATATAGCCAATTTTTGGTTGTATCGTCCAGTGAACATAATCGAAACATCTCAAGATCGGCTTTTCTTGAAACTCAACTACTTAGATTATTAATTTACCTCGAATCCTGAATGATCCAGAGGTACGCAACTACTTTAAGTTCACAGAACCTCCTTGCATTTCATATAACTATACTAAATCTATAGCCACCAAAATATTCAATTACTCCAATGCTGTCAGGGAGTTTGACTGGAATTTATACACGTCAGGGGGCTATAGTTGTGATTGTGAATTGTCGAACTTTATCTATACACCATGCAAACATGTTGTGACTGGTGACCTTGATGTGGTGAGTGATAAGGACCTGAAATTACTCCTGATGAAAGGACCTAAATATAGAGAGCCGAGAAGAATAAATCTGAAGGCTGACCAGAAGATAGTCCTGTCTGCATTGGAACAGTACGTTATTGATTGGTTGAAGCGAGAAGAAGTTGAACCTACAGTACTCGCTGATTGGCTGGACCTCACCAAAAGCAAGGTCGTTGAAACAATCCGCCATATTGACAGAAGTACTCTTCCCCAAGCAAAACAAGTACTGAGAAACTCCAATTCGCAAGAAGTTCTTGCAAATCTCCAGAGTAAATTCGTCATTGTCCCAGCAGACAAAGTTCCAAATAATATAATATTCATATGTAAATATTACTATTACCAGGTGCTGGTTAAAGAATTGAGTGTAGACCTATCATCATCAAATACGTGTACTTACTCCCAAACTTCATTTACTCTGAAAGATATATTTAGCAATCACAAACCGTTTCTCAAGAAGAGGTATTTGTCTTCCAACCAATCATAACGACATACCAAACGTATACTGGACTCCCAAAATGCATAAATCACCATACAAAGCTAGATTCATAGCTGGTTCTAGAAGCTGCACCACCAAGCTTCTTTCAACCCTATTGCCGAGGGCCCTTCGGGGGGTAAAAGCATTTTGGGAAAGGCATTGCGCCACTATTTCTAAAAACTCTGGCGTTGAATGTATGTGGATATTGAAAAACTCAAAATGTCTTACGGGGGAACTTGATGCTAAAGGTCACAGACATGTATCCAGATGGGATTCTCGACTCTCTATACTACAATCCCTCATCAGGACCTTATTGACCGTCTAAGTTCATTAATAGTATCTGTGTTAAAGAAAACTGATCGTAGATATATTAATGTCGGAAGCCATGAAGCATTCTTTAGCTCTACTACATACAAGAGATATCATTCATGGGATGTTTCTTTGTTTATAGAGTTGCTCGAATTTCTCATTAAAAATATCTATGTGAAATTTGGCAACACAATATATCAACAGCATATAGGTATTCCAGTGGGTACTAATTGCGCACCCCTGTTGGTTGACCTGTATCTGTTCTCTTATGAATATGACTATATGCAGGCGCTTTCAAAAATCGATTCATTCAAAGCCCGTTCCTTCTCATTCACCAAACGCTATATAGACGATGCTCTCGCTGTGGATAATCGCTATATAAATGACGCAGTGAAGGATATATATCCACCTTCACTGGATTTGAAGGAAACTACAGATAGCCCCACAGGCACATCATATTTAGATCTATACCTCTACAAAAATGAAGCGGGCATTCTCTCTCGTCGACTTTATGACAAAAGAGATGATTACAATTTCGACATCGTAAACTATCCCTTTCTGGACAGTGATATTCCAGTGGGACCTGCATGTGGCGTATACATATCTCGCCTAGTAGCATTTGCTAGATCCTGTGTTAATTGTGACGATTTCAATCAACGTCACAAAACATTGTTGCGGAAGCTTATAAAACAGGGCTATTCCTCCAAGCGCCTCCACTCAAAGTTTCTCAAATTTGGCGATACATATCGCATGCTGAGAGCAAAATACGAACGTAGCGTGCAAGATCTATGGCGTTACGTTTCGTAACTTGTGTCCAATTCCGCTTAACCCGGGGCTAGGGGCCGTATGGACCCATGTACTTCAATATCCTCATGGTGCTCGTATGAACAGTCACAATCAAAGCGTGACTGAGATACACCATTCTCTAGATAACGACTTTAGAATGATTATTATGGATTAAGAATACTGATCAGCGATACGGATTTTATATTTTTGGAACTTCATGATGTCTTGTCGGCAACATTGAAAACTGTTGACCGCTTCTCTCTTGCAGGAAACTAGGCTATGTTTATGTATACTATGATTGTCTTTTTTGAATTTGGTGCTAATACTGTTATATGGATATGGAATAGGTCTTTGGATTATGGACGCGGATATTCTTTAATGGACGACGGCTGAATTATGAATGACGGACTAGACGCTTGTATTTTTATTCCGTGTATGCCTGGATTCTGCTGGTGGACAAGTTGTCCCCGAGGCCGGGCCCCTGCACATCCCTACACTCACAATGAAAGTAACAAAAGAAAATAATTGTAAGACAGATCCAAGGAACCTTAGTGCAGGTGCCTCGGCCGAGTCTCTAACAGTTCGAAATGCACTAAGACCTTTTTCAATCCAAATAACAGACATATTTCTGACAGCAAAGCAAGGTCACGGCATCAAACGTTGTAATATCACGCTTGATGATTGTTTAGGACCGAATTCTACATGTACTAATTTCCAGATTTCTAAGTGTGGACATCGTGGGTGCCTCACGTGTCCACTGTTTAATACTTCAGCTTCATTTAGTCCCGCGCTAACTGGTAACTCATATTCTGTTAACTCGAATGTTGATCTTAATTGTTCTACTACAAACTGTATTTATTTAGTTTCCTGTAAGAAGTGAGATCAACAGTATGTTGGCAAGACCACCCAAAGACTCCATCTTAGGGTGAACGGTCACAGAAAATCCGTTAGGAAAAAACAATTGCTCGTAGGTAAGCATTTTTCTGGACCTGACCATGGCTGGGATAACTTTAGTATTCAGATCATAGACGTCGTCTATCCATCTACCAATGACTCCCCCTTTGGATTTGAGAGAAAAATCCGAGAGCGGGAATTATTCTGGATGCTAGAACTTGGGTCGGTGTTTCCGTTTGGTTTAAATGATAATGTCAGTGGGTTCGGCAATGCTACAAGCCGCCGTTTAAATATATCCATCATTACGCAGCTATTTAAACCCCATCAACGGAGGCATCGCAGCCATGGTTGGCGAAAGTTTAATAGTACGTTGATTCACGATCATATCACTTTAAATTATTTAGTGGGTTTATCTAACACACCCAATAGTATACATAGCTTACGTACAGTTCTGTATGCGTTACCTCCGAGAGCTTTAGATCGAATAGCCAGAGATATACAACAATCTGCGTCTTCAGGAAATATAATACCACCAAAAATCAGTAAAGTATGTCAAGATATAGCGTATTTTTGGTTGTATCGTCCAGTGAACATAATCGAAACATCTCAAGATCGGCTTTTCTTGAAACTCAACTACTTAGATAAAGGACTGGACATTATTAATTTACCTCGAATCCTGAATGATCCAGAGGTACGCAACGCTGTACCAAACTATTTTAAGTTCACAGAACCTCCTTGCATTTCATATAAGTATACTAAATCTATAGCCACCAAAATATTCAATTACTCCAATGCTGTCAGGGAGTTTGACTGGAATTTATACACGTCAGGAGGCTATAGTTGTGATTGTGAATCGTCGAACTTTATCTATACACCATGCAAACATGTTGTGACTGGTGACCTTGATGTGGTGAGTGATAAGGACCTTAAATTACTCCTGATGAAAGGACCTAAATATAGAGAGCCGAGAAGAATAAATCTGAAGGCTGACCAGAAGATAGTCCTGTCTGCATTGGAACAGTACGTTATTGATTGGTCGAAGCGAGAAAAAGTTGAACCTACAGTACTCGCTGATTGGCTGGACCTCACCAAAAGCAAGGTCGTTGAAACAATCCGCCATATTGACAGAAGTACTCTTCCCCAAGCAAACCAAGTACTGAGAAACCCCAATTCGCAAGAAGTTCTTGCAAATCTCCAGAGTAAATTCGTCATTGTCCCAGCAGACAAAGCTCCAAATAATATAATATTCATATGTAAATATTACTATTACCAGGTGCTGGTTAAAGAATTGAGTGTAGACCTATTATCATCAAATACGTCTACTTACTCCCAAACTTCATTTACTCTGGAAGATTTATTTAACAATCACAAAACGCTTCTCAGGGAAAGAGGTATTTGTCTTCCAATCAATCATAACGACATACCAAACGTATACTGGACACCCAAAATGTATAAATCACCATACAAAGCTAGATTCATAGCTGCTTCTAGAAGCTGCACCACCAAGCTTCTTTCCACCCTATTGACGAGGGCCCTTCAGGAGGTAAAAGCATTTTGGGAAAGGTATTGCGCCACTATTTCTAAAAACTCTGGCGTTGAATGTATGTGGATATTAAAAAACTCAAAATGTCTTACGGAGGAACTTGATGCTAAAGGTCACATACCGTACAGACATGTATCCACATGGGATTTCTCGACTCTCTATACTACACTCCCTCATCAGGACCTTATTGACCGTCTAAGTTCATTTATAGTATCTGTGTTCAAGAAAACTGATCGTAGATATATTAATGTCGGAAGCCATAAAGCATTCTTTAGCTCTACTACATACAAGAGATATCATTCATGGGATGTTTCTTTGTTTATAGAGTTGCTTGAATTTCTCATTAAAAATATCTATGTGAAATTTGGCAACACAATATATCAACAGCATATAGGTATTCCAATGGGTACTAATTGCGCACCCCTGTTGGCTGACCTGTATCTGTTCTCTTATGAATATGACTATATGCAGGCGCTTTCAAAAACCGATCCATTCAAAGCCCGTTCCTTCTCATTCACCAAACGCTATATAGACGATCTTCTCGCTGTGGATAATCGCTATATAAATGACGCAGTGAAGGATATATATCCACCTTCACTGGATTTGAAGGAAACTACAGATAGCCCTACAGGCACATCCTATTTAGATCTATATCTCTACAAAAATGAAGCGGGCATTCTCTCTCGTCGACTTTATGACAAAAGAGATGATTACAATTTCGACATCGTAAACTATCCCTTTTCTGGACAGTAATATTCCAGTGGAACCTGCATATGGCGTATACAAATCTCGCCTAGTAGCATTTGCTAGATCCTGTGTTAGTTGTGACGATTTCAATCAACGTCACAAAACATTGTTGCAGAAACTTATAAAACAGGGCTATTCCTCCAAGCGCCTCCACTCAAAGTTTCTCAGATTTGGCGATACATATCGCATGCTGATAGCAAAATACGAACGTATCGTGCAAGATCTATGGGGTTACGTTTCGTAACTTGTGTCCAATTCCGCTTAACCCGGGGCTAGGGGCCGTATAAACCCATGTACTTCAAGATCCTCAAGGTGCTCATATGAACAGCCACAATCAAAGCGTGACTGAGATACACCATTCTCTAGATAACGACTTTAGAATGATTATTATGGATTAATAATACTGATCAGCGATTCGGATTTTATATTTCTGGAACTTCATGATGTCTTGTCGGCATCATTGAAAACTGTTGACCGCTTCTCTCTTGCAGGAAACTAGCCTATGTTTATGTATACTATGATTGTCTTTTTGGAATTTGGTGCTAATACTGTTATATGGATATGAAATATGTCTTTGGATTATGGACGCGGATATTCTTTAATGGACGACGGCTGAATTATGAATGACGGACTAGACGCTTGTATTCCTCTATAATTACGGGCTGACTTGAGGTCGCCTTTGTTTTTATACACAGGTGTTATTAGCCCGAGTCAAAGCGAGACATTATACTACAAAAACGACTTGGAAATTTATTTGTTTTGAAGAATAGCTGTTAGTGGTTAGGAGTTTACGAACAGAACATCATAATATCTTCCTGTCGCCATTGAAAACTGCTGACGGCTTCTTTCTTGTATGAACCACACTTTTTTAATCTCCATTGTATACCTGTTTGGAATATGTGCTAACTGCTGAACGAAATAAAAATCTTTGTTTTCCCGACGTGGAAATTCTTTTGTCCCTTGTATGTGTTGTAATCTAATATAAAATGTTCGATCGGATGCTTAATCTTACCTTAATGTTATAGTTTGGTGGTTATCCGGACATTCCTTCGTCTATAATTAGCACATTTTTGTTTAATGATACTGACATGTCGATGTTCTATTGACCATTTCGCCTATCAATTGTTTTTGTATTCACAGGTATGCCAGTGTTAGTGACTGTTGCTTGGGCAGTGTGCTTAGTTTACTTCCACAAGTCACAATGTTGGCATAACTTCTCCGACCAGCCGTATATGTTCATCATATATGGTCCAGTAGTTATCTCCTTGTTTGTAAGGGGTTTTTTTATTCAACTTTTTTCCAATTCCGTTACAACATGCACAATTATACATATATTATATTTAACAGTAAATACATACAAATTTAATTCACATGCATAATCTAAGTACTCGCTTGAACAAATTTCACTTGCTGTTGCACAAGCACAATTTTGACCATAAGCGCCTTGTTTGTAAGTTTCTTCTTACTAGTGAAACAGAAGCGTTTTCTGGAAAATTATATTAACATACTCTCAATTTGCTTCAATTTGTGTTGTAATGAAACGGGAATCATTCAATGTCAGTAAGAATTTTAACAGCTTCACATTCTATTTTCACTTGATATATCCAAGATGGAGATGGGCCAAAATATGATTTTTTAGTTATATTGGAACTGGGAAGATGAAATAAATTTTAGCCATCGTATTTAGGATTTTTCTTCTTATATTAGTCGCGAGATTATCGTAAATAGAAATTCATTCAAAGAGCTTTTGATGGTACCAATAATTTTCACTTGTTGTCATGAATACTATTTATATGTTCAGGTTAATGTATGCTTTCTTATAAGCATTATCCGGGTACTTGTTATAAAACTTAGAGCTCATAACACTGTGGAAACAGCTCAAATAAGGTGAGTAACCTGAACCCATGTCAACAAAGCTGACATACTTAGTCTTGAAATTAAAAGTTGGCTCATCTACCGGATATGACATGGTAAATTATCTCATTATAAGAATAAAAACTAGATATCTGTTGGATGCTGCAGCATTTCGGCCACCGTCCCATCTTTACAACCTTGTGTGTAATGTAAGATAAAGCACCAAGAGATGGCCTATTCGAAATACAACTGATTTGAAATAAACTACAGCCATTTGTGTTCAGACGCTCTTTATTTATGCATTCGATACATTACAATCTTCTTCCTATCTTACTGTATCTGTATATCACAAGAGGTACATCCATGTGGAGAAAGTCATGTAGTCTGTCAAAAATGAGACGTCGCAAATGTCACAAGATATGCTCGACTGTGTGTGGTTTTAAGGGTCCGCTGGTGTATCATTGCTAAATTTATAACAAACTGGGGGTCACTGTTGGAAACGTCGCAGTAAGTTGAAAATAAGTCACAGTAAGCTGAAGCTGCTGAATCTTTGAATTGTTTGTTGTTTATTTTTTGTTAAACAAGTTTTGGTACACAAGATCTTAACTTTGGTGACGAATTTCTTGCAGCGTTCCGCTTCAGTAATATTTAAGGGTCATAAAGAATATCTTACCTGTCGTTATTTTCATCAATCCAGTTTTGAGGCGAAAATATTTCACAACGAGTATGTGCTTAAGTGAAATGTCAAGAAGATAGGGTCAGTATTTATTTAGTGAACTCAACACTTATGAATTAATTCAAACAGGTGATTATAAGAGCTCATTACGTCTTTCAATTCATTTGGATCTATCTTGTGTATAGCGAAACTCGTCAAAGTTCACAAATGTTTTTAACGCATATTCTTTCAAATATTCAGCAGGTTTTCATCCACTTAACCTAAATTATACGTGTGTGAAATTTCAGCCTGCTTGTTAATTTCAAATTATTGAACTTTTTTCAACAGTGGCAACTGTTTGTAACTACAACAATAATGACACATTACTGGGTCCTTGAACAATAAGGTTTGTTTCAATACAGTTTGTTTCACGCGTTGACTAACACAAACAAGCTGATGCATATGTTTGTTTTCGAATCAAGCTTGTCTGTATCATGCACTGATGTGTTGGAGGAAAGAAAAGTTCGTCGTTAGGCCTGCTACCAAAACACTGCTACAATGGCTACTTTGGTGAATCATTATCATCTTGAAAGGTATTGTTTGTCTGATTTTTCGAAAAACTATTTTCTTAATTTCTGACTCAAACTGTTTACTATAACAAAGAATCCTTGATATCTTCACACAATAGATTGGTTTCATGAATTTTCTGGATTGTTTTAATTAACCGGTGCCCTTCGAATCTCGATATCCAATTATTCCGGAATTATGGATAAGCAGTTCCAAATGTTAAAAAACCTTCTTTTCGTTCTAAGCCATTCTAGGCAGTTTAACACGAGTAGAATAACGTTTATTTTTCTCGCTTGAACGGTATTAAAGTGATCGTAAACCCTCAAGTAAAGTTTCCATCACATGAAAGACCATTGCAAACAGTGTGGGAAAATATTTATTGTAATTTTTACGATTTTATTACACAGAGTAAACTGCAAATAAAGCATGGAATTATATGGTGGTCTGTTGCAATCATATCTAGGTCCAGTGACGTCACACTGCCTTAATACATATATTTCAAACTTTGTATGCACTTTCCAATGCTTGATTCAAGCGTAAGGTGTGTATACTTTGAGTTTCAACAGACTCGCTGTTCCAATGTGCAAGTTTCACCAAAATCTGGGAGAGGCACACTGTTTCAATGGGCATGTTTCACCAAAATCTGGGAGATGGTAACTCATAAGTGTCAAGTCAATTTGAATCTTGAGTTTAATTTCCCCAAGTTTGGAGAAACATGCACATTGGGTCAGTGAGTCTGTGTTGAAATTCAAAGTATACACACCTTAAGCTTGAATCAAGTATTGGAAAATGCATACACAGTTTGAAATATATGTATCAAGGCAGTATGACGTCACTGGACCTAGATATGATTGCAACAGACCACCATAGATTACCATGATTTAAATAAAATCGTAAAAAAATACAATAAATATTTTCCGACATTGTTCGCAATGGTCTTTCATTTGATTGAAACTTCACTTGAGGGTTTACGATCACTTTAAGCTTTTCAATATCGGGACCTCCTGTTTGGTACCTGAAAACTGAAAAGAAACTTACTGATATTCAAGCTGGTTTCCATAAAAATAGAAGTACCATTGATCATTTAGTCAGATTAGTTTCGTATGTTAAGAATGCTTTCGCCAAGAATGAACATGTGGTTTCTATCTTTTTGATTTAGAAAAGGCCTATGATACTACTTGGAAATACGGGATTCTAAAAGATCTTCATAATATGGGATTAAAGGGCCGTTTACCCGTTTTTATATCCAACTTTTTGAATGATAGACAATTCCAAGTTCGGTTGGGTACAACCATGTCTGATCATTTCGATCAGGATCAAGGTGTCCCACAGGGCAGTATTTTGTCTACTACTCTATTTAGTATCAAGATCAACAGCTTAGCTGCAGTTTTGAATAAATCAATTTATGGTTCACTCTTTGTAGGAGATTTCAACATATCGTGTAGTGGAAAAAGTATACACAATATTGAGAGAACGTTACAAATTTGTCTAAATAGAATTCAGAAATGGTGTCTAGAAAATGGCTTCAAATTCTCCAGAGCTAAGACAAATTGTATACATTTTTGCAGAAAATATTTCTAGCACAAAGATCCAGTGCTTACATTAGATGGAACTGAGATAAAAGTAATAATAGAGGTCAAATTCTTAGGAATATTGTTTGACCACCGACTAACGTTCAAATCGCATATAAACTGCTTGAAAGCCAAGTGCACAAAAGCGCTTGATTTGTTGACGGGGAGGAGATCAGCAAACGGTTCTCCATTTACATCGATCACTTGTTCGTTCTAAACTTGATTATTGTTCTATTGTTTACAACGGTGCAAGCAAGTCAAACTTGGCAAAGCTAGATCCTATTCTCCATCAAGGACTAAGACTTTGCCTCGGAACATCCCCTAAGGAAAGCTTATATGTCGAAGCAGATGAAATTCCCTTAGAACTTCGAAGAATTAAACTATCACTGCAATATATCACAAAATTTCGTTCAAATCACTCAAATCCTTCATATAACTGTGTTTTCAAACATCAGTACGTTGATTTCTATTTAAAGAAACCCTCCATTATTCCACCTCTTGGAATTCGTATGAAACCACACATTGTGGCAGCTGGTATTAAGCTTAATCAAGTTTTGCCCAACAAGCTCTTGCCAACTCCACCATGGCAGTTAATCAAAGCAGAAGTAGATATTACATTGACGAAATATAAAAGGCAGACACGAGCCAGCTCGTGTATACACAAGAATTTGGTCTATTAAGAGAGAAATACAGATCGCATCAGGCTATTTATACAGATGGTTCTAAAGATGGTGAGAGAGTAGCATATGCTTCTATCTTTAGTTCCGAAACTAAAACGTATCGACTACCAGGTAAAAGTTCGATATTCACTGCAGAAGCAAAAGCTCTATTGTCGGCTTTAGAATGTATTTATATATATATACCCGGGGCTAGGGGCCGTATGAACCCATGAACTTCCAAGATCCTCATGGTACTCATATGAACAGTCACAATCAAAGCGTGACTGAGATACATCATTCTTTAGATGACGACTTTACAACGAATATTATGGATTAAGAATACTGATCAGCGATACGGATTTGATATTTTTGGAACATCATGATGTCTTGCCGGCATCATTGAAAACTGTTGACCGCTTCTCTCTTGCAGGAAACAAGCCTATGTTTATGTATACTATGATTGTCTTTTTGAATTTGGTGCTAATACTGTTATATGGAATATGGAATAGGTCTTTGGATTATGGACGCGGATATTCTCTAATGGACGACGCCTGAATTATGAATGACGGACCAGACGCTTGTAATTGAGTCCACTAAAAGGAAGAAATATGTCATATTCTCAGATTCACTGTCATGCCTTCAAGCGATTGAAAGTGGAAATTCAGCTCATCCCACCATCTTGAATATCCTACAATTATATGACTGTAAATTTGATCAACAGATTGATATCGTGTTTTGTTGGGTAACTAGTCACGTTGACATCAAAGGTAATACTGAAGCTGATAAAATGGCTAAGGCAGCCCTAGATGATGAGGTTGATCCTGTTGGCATCCATACAGTGATTTCATACCATCTATCTGTGCTTATATGAGAAAGTTGTTTCAATGTTTGTGGGATGCTATGGATAAAAACAAGCTTCACGAGTTCAAAAACACTGTAGGCTATACTTATCTGAACAGCCAGAAATGTTTCGATCAAGCCATGATTAGACGATGTAGAATCAGCCATACACGATTACAAGCGTCCAGTCCGTCACCCACAGTCCAGCCGCCGCCCACCAGAGAACACCCGCGTCCACAATCCAAAGACCCATTCCATATTCCATACAACAGCATTAGCACCAAACTCAAAAAGACAACCACAGCATACATAAACATAGGCCACGAGCACGAGCATTTGCTGAAAAAAGAGCCAGTCCCAAGGTGTATTCCATGCCACGAAGATCTCACGGTGAAACATATTCTTATCGACTGTATAGATTTTAAGATTGTAAGAGATAACTTTTATCGAGCAGCTACTTTGGAAGATCTTTTTAGTCGAGTAAAAGAAGATTGTATTTTGGATTATTTGAGAGAGATCGGTGTGTTGTATAAATTGTAATGTATTTTCATGTTTTTAATGCATTAGTTTACTAAGTTATTAACTTGCATACTTAGAATTTTGTTTGATCGTCGCTATATAGCTGAAATATTACTGAACACGACATTAAACCTCAATTCTCTCTCTCTCTCTCTGTCTCTCTCTCTCTGTATGCAGCCAGGAGAGTGTGCTTTACTTAAAGTACTTTATTTGATAACTCTACCGTTACTTTTCAAAATAAAAGCAATATCATTATTATTACTACCAGAAATAAAGGAGTTATCTGTTGGAAACCTTCCCCTATGGAAAGAGAATCATTCAGTAATATACTTGAAATATATTTTCCATTTTCATGGCTTACAAACCAGACCCAGTGAACTCTGTATGTTTTATCTTCCTTATTCGTGTCTCCTTTAGGTATTTTTAAGCGAATCGTCTATTTTCAATTGGTCAGTTTGGATCCACCTTAAGTACGTTTTAGTGCCTATATTATATATTTGTATTTTCTCTTATTAGGTTGTGCCGATTATACTCAAATCGATTTGAGAGAATCTTCTTACATGTTATTCAGGGGCTCTGTTGTGAGACTTTCTCTTGGTCATATTGATAACACGGGATTCCTTGGAAACCTCAAGAGGTTTGACAAATACTCTACTAGTTTCTTCTGATATATATTATTTACCCCGGATATAAGCGGTCTGGAAAATGGATGATTATAGCGATCATATGGCGGTAGAGTATGGTTGGAAATTATCGATCAACCAAGAGCCTCGAGGAGAAAGAAATACGGTGGTATCAGACTCAATGGACGGATCGCTTCTGGCTCTTCATCAGAGCTTGTAAAGAAGTAGGACCAGTCTATGTGGACTCCATAACCCGACAGCCGCCAAGCCCAGTAGTTGATGAAATACGAGTATATTGAATAAAAGAACGATTGGTGTCCGCATTTATTCTCCATTTCGGTTTCTCCCAAGAAGTGTTGAGCGCTCATCGACCAAGACACTTAATGGGGGATTTCGCAGACTATGAACACAGTAATGTAATTTGAGCAATCTATATCAATGATGTTGGTTTATATAACGGATAAAATCTATTCAGTTTTTTTCTTGCCAACATGTCCCGGCAAAACCTTAAATTGCTCAAATGTCTAGATCTTCCCTGTCTATTAGGAATCGGAGTACTGTTGTCCGCCCAAGTTTACAAAAAAAATCCCCTCACAAACTGACAAGTCCAGATGCGATTTAACGGTTTCAGATAATGCCAGTGTGTGCATGATGTCAACCAAGGAATCGGGCGGCCAAGAATATTGGAGATTAAGATGTCACTTCAGCTAATATGTGTAGAGCTTTACCTAAATTGTACCGATATAGCTGACAATACCACTATGTCATATGATATAGAACATTCAATCACACTACTGAATCGACAAGGATGATTGTAAGTTACGAGTACAGTTCATGTGTCGTCCGACAGTTATCTGTAAGCGAAATAACTGATGTAATGGTAAAAATAGGCGACTGATGATTGTATATGAGACATGGCGAAGGCCGTACTTAGCATTTTTTGTAGCGTATTGGCTTCACGTTAGATCGAGCTGACCGTATTTTCGGGGAAAGAAGAACTTCCAAATGTTCATTCGGCCCAGCGTAACCAATGGAATTGTCCCGGGTTTTTTAAAGAAAATTACTCGACACCAATAACCATATCTTTCATTCACATGCTGAAAATCTCCTATTTTCGTGTAATGTGAATGCCGTCTGCTTAAAAAAAACACGGCTACGCATGAAAACGAAAGCACTGAATGACCAGCAAATGTCCGTCGCACAACTGTGTTAATTAAAGAATTAACCACGGAAAATTAAAAGAGTGGCGGAAAACGATGATGGCGTACTGAGAAGAAGTACGGACAAATATACTGACATTTCTGAAAAAAACATCATAATTACAAGCACCTGGTCCGTCATTTTTTATTCAGTCGTCGTCCATTAAAGCATATCCCTAATCCAATGACCTATTCCATATTCCATATAACAGTATTAGCACCAAATTCAAAAAAGACAATCATAGTATACATAAACATAGGCTATAGTTTCCTACAAAAACCAAAAGTGATCCCTGTGATGATTTGTATCCCAGTCACGCTTTTATTGTTCTGTTCGTGTGGTCAGTTTGAATGACATGATCTCACTTGAATGACATGACCACACTGTTCCTGTGGTCATCTTGAATGTCATGACCACATAGAAAGAAATATACCGGTGGCATATCAGACAAATGACAAATTACGTCCCCTGGGGTGATAGAATGGCTAAGGCAGTTTTAGATGATGAGATTGAGTCTGGAAACCCATACAGCGATTTCAGACCCTCTGTCTGTACTTATGTGAGACGGCTGTTTCAACGTTTATGGGGTGATGTGAATAATAACAAACTTCATGAGTTAAAAAAATTGCAGGCTAAACTCATCTGAACAGCCAGAAACGTTAAAATCAAACCATGATCAGGCGATGTAGAATCGGCCATACACGATTAACTCACGAATATTTACTAAAACAGGAACCGGTCCCAAGGTGTATTCCATGCCACGAAGATCTCACAGTGAAACATATTCTTAATTGACTGCATAGATTTTAAGATTGTAAGAGATTCCTTTTATCGAACGACTATTTTGGAAGATCTTTTCAGTCGATTGAGAGAGGACTGCGTCTTGGGTTATTTGAGAGAAATCGGGTTGTTGCAGTTTTAATGTTTGTATGTTTTAATGTGTTGGATTACCAAGTTGAAATATTATTTAGATATTAATGGTATGTCAGTATGGTTAATTCTGGACAATTGTCCCGGTTTGAAAGGAAATCATGCCCCAGAAAACAATGTTACTTTTCATATGTTTCTCTTTTGGAAAATATGTTTTATCGGAATTGAAAAAAAATGTTATTAAATATAACTTTTTTCCCGACCTCACATTCTTTCCTCTTTAGCCAAAAGTCAATGCGTTTCAGAATGAAATGGAGTGTGATACACAGTTGTAACATCGACGTGAAAGTGTGCATGGGAAGGATGAAAGAAGCAAACCCGTACATTTAATCCAATAAACTGTAGAATGTGACATTCAGATGACCTCGAAGATGTCTGACGAATCTTGGAACACCGTCCAAATCCCTGGTACCCGGTATCCAGAACAGGAGTGTATAGGCGTCAGATCTAGCATTCAGTATTCAGCCGTCGTGAGCAAAATACTTTCTGCGTTAATAAGAGCAATACATTTTTGGTACGACAGTTAGCGTCAGTTTCAATGTGATTGGATATTTTCCCGCAAAATGAAAACGGTAGATAATTACTGGAAAAAATGCTATTTTCGCATGCATTTAATTCCTGCGTTTTTCGCGAAAATTAAATGCAAGAATGAAAATTATAATATGGCAGAATGCTGCTAAGATAGCATGTTTCATAGCATCTATACTATTAAAGGAAGTGCTAGTATCTACTTTAATGATTTTATTGCCCACAGAGTGGAAGTTCTAGACAAGAGTTATGAATGGCAGAATATTTAAATTTTACACCAAATCCTTATACACCAACTCTAGAAATCCGTCTTATGATTAAACACCTGCTCCTGTTTTCGACCCAAGTTATATGATGTTTACTGTCCAGTGTAAGTAAATTAGACGAAATTATTATATGATTTGCTTTACTGTAGAAATATTCAGTCTGTGATATTTATGAACAACTCAAACTGCCTTGATTATAGTTTCAGTGATTCAACATATCTATCATAGCCTTATATTCACGCTTAAAACTAGTGTTGAAACTCACTCGTAAAGTGTTGAAATAACCCTTTAAGTGTGTCCACAGGGACTGCTCTTTAAGTGTTGTCCCTGCGGACACACTTATAGGGTTATCTCAACAATTTACGAGTAAGTTTCAACACTTTAGTTTTAAGCGTCTTGTTTTATTTATTACAGGGCGGACAAGGCAATAGAGGGATGTTAGATAGCGCCTAGTAGCTAGCAGCAAAACTACTCTGTGATTCAGAGTAATCCGTACGGCTAAGGCACAATTCTTACAGCACAATTGCCCCACTTTGATGTTGACTTAGAACAGAAAACCGCTTCTCGTGTCTGATGGAATCTGAATTGGAAGGTTCGATCAACGTCTTCCACAGCATTCAGTCTTAGTTAAACTGACAAATCATCTCTGACAGAAACATATGTTCTAATTACAATATTCATACGCGCCTAATAGACAGATCCCTCAATGCAACTGACTGTTTACATCCGAGAGACAACATAGGTCGATGTCAGCGTTAACTCGAGTAATTGCTGATCCAGCCGGGGAATAGCTTCATGAATCTAATCAAAAGTGGAAATAATGGAATCGATTTTTTGGCGATTGGATGGCACCACATTAGGTTGACTTTTGTGAGACTGAACATTAACACATGGAAGAATTCGGTAAATCTGTCAGACTTTATGGGTCGTTAACCTTTAGGTTGGTGACAATTTGTTTATCTGGTATTTCGCCGGCGGAGCACACTTTTCGATGCCAATATCATATTAATGGTCGATTGTCGTGCCTAGAAAGCGTACTCTTACTTTCTTGCACCCGATTCCCTGACCTTCTCGTGTCAATATTTTGGATATTTATTGCTTTTTAGACCTAATGTATTTCATTGGCTTTGAACAAACATATTGTTTGTACGATACCCCAAATGAATATTCGAGAATAGACGAAATTTTCTTCCATTCATCCACACGCAGATGTACTTAAAATTTCTCGATTGATAGCCAAGAGACGATTTCGAAGGAAGATTGAATTTAGGTCAGTAAATCAACTGGTGAATTTGGCATAAAGTCATTAGGCAGATCCTTAAAATCCACCACCTAGCTATATTCTCTTGTCCGTCTCAATTTTCCGACGAATTCGTTTCCATAATAAACGGAACGGGTGCCTCAGATAATTTCTCCACATACATGCTACATTTTTATTTCAGCCGGTTCAAACAGAAGTTTCAAATACAAGCGTCTAGTCCGTCATTCAATATTCAGCCGTCGTCCATTAAAGAATTTCCGCGTCCATAATCCAAAGACCGTATTCATATAATAACATTAGCACCAAAGTAAAAGGAGAAAATCATAGTATACATAACACTAGGCTAATTTTCTGCAACACAGAAGCGGTCAACATTTTCCAATGATGCCAGCAAGTCATCATGATGTTCCAACAATATCAAATCCGTATTTCAAAATCGATTATAGTTTACAGAGGCGTGATCGAACTACCACTGGCCGGTCGATGCTAATCGAAAGTTGAGCTCATCTGTCCGTGAACGCGGCAGGTGCCTTATGGCGTAGAATTTATGGATGATCCCAAGGACAAATAAATTTAAACCTCTCATATTTGTAGAACAATTTAATGGCGTCCAAGAGCGGTCTCATTTTTATTTTGCCTTCCACCTGAGCTTGTCAATTATTTCCTTGCACATAACAATAAATATAACTACAACTCGGTTAGTTGAGCGTAAGTTTCTCTTAGCAAAGACGAGGTGTGTAAATGATATACAGGATTGAATTACTTTGATTTCTGTAGGAAGCTCTTCTGGAATATTTTATTATAGAAAGACCTACTTTTGTAGTTGTTTTTAAAACTAGAGTTATTGGTACGATACCGCAAGTTTCGGGTTATCTGTAGGATATATGGGCTAAAATTTCTCAAATGAGCTATTGCGGGAAAAGAATCTTCTGGAACGAATGTATAAAGTAAGAGAATTCGAGTTTAATAATATGGTCAATACTGATGGCGCCGTCGTGAATACACTAAAATTAGCGAACCCCTATCGTGATATACACCTCGATGTAACTGTAATTGGAGTCAGTATATCACCAGTTCTATGTTCAAAGCGATCATTGTCATTTCCTCTATGGTTATAGGAATCATCGGCTTACTGGAAAAGAAAAGTCCGTGTCTGTGTAACAAGGAGAAGGACATTAGGATGATTGAAACGATGGAGAGTGGGATGTTTGTGAAGAACGGGATCTCGCTGTGGATAATCGCTACATAAATGATGCAGTGAAGGATATATATCCACCTTCACTGGATTTGAAGGAAACTACAGATAACGCTACAGGCACATCATATTTAGACCTATATCTCTATAAAAGCGAAGCGGGCCTTCTCTCTCGTCGACTGTATGACAAAAGACATGACTACAATTTCGACATCGTAAACTATCCCTTTCTGGACAGTAATATTCCAGTGGGACCTGCATATGGCATATACATATCACGCCTAGTAGCATTTGCTAGATCCTGTGTTAAATGTGACGATTTTAATCAACGTCACAAAACATTGTTGCAGAAACTTATAAAACAGGGCTAAACCACCAAGCGCCTCCAATCAAAGTTTCTCAAATTTGGCGATACATATCGCATGCTGATAGCAAAATACGAGCGTAGCGTGCAAGATCTATGGCGTTACGTTTCGTAACTTGTGTCTAATTACGCTTAACCCGGGGCTAGGGGCCGTATGAACCCATGTACTTCAAGATCCTCATGATACTCACATGAACAGTCACAATCAAAGCGTGACTGAGATACATCATCCTTTAGATGACGACTTTACAACGAATATTATGAATTAAAAATACTGATCAGCGATACGGTTTTGATATTTTTGGAACATCATGATGTCATGCCGGCACCATTGAAAACTGTTGACCACTTCTCTCTTGCAGGAAACAAGTTTATGTTTATGTATATTATGATTGTCTTTTTTAATTTGGTGCTAATACTGTTATATGGAATATGGAATAGGCCTTTGGATTATGGACGCGGATATTCTTTAATGGACGACGGCTGAATTATGAATGACGGACCAGACGCTTGTAATTAAGATGTTTGAGAAGATCGAGTATAGTACGTTTGATAAGAACGGGATTAGGATGTTTGATGAGAACGGGATTAGGATGTTTAATGAGAACGGGATTTAGATGTTTGATAAGAACAGTATTAGGATACACTGAGAGAAAAAGGGGAATCGTAAAGATGCTTGAAGGGGAATCCAGCAACGGTACCTCCCACGAGACCCCAGCTGAATCAACAGGATGCCCTAGGGGATCATAAGGAGAATCGTCTGGATGCCTTGGGTTCTCGTAGGGGGAAGGGAGAATTCATTGCTGATTCTCCATTTCTCTCGGTGTTATGAATAAATTATGAATGTGAATAACAACAACAACGATGGTTTGCTACTGTCCACTCCTGTTCTCAGCATTGATAGGAATTCTCTTAGTCTGAATTATAATAACTTCGATCAATTTGGCAAATATTATCCTTAGAAAATGAGAAATTCTCACAGGAATTTAAGCACAATGTACATGTGTGGATAGTAACAAACCTGTGTTGTCCTTCACATTGATGATTCATCCTTGTACATCATCGCGTTGATCCAAGAACTTGAGGTATACCGTATCACATTTGGAACAAAAGCTTTGCAAAACCATTCTTGGGGTGACGATAAATGTAACTAGTGTGAAATATGTCATCGATGACATGAAGAAACTTAAGATTGATGTGGATTTTACTGAACAAAGGCGACCCATGGTAGTCACTAAACAGCAGACAGGCTGATGTAATACCAAAATCACACGCATGCGCCGAAGATCTCACAGCCACGTGGTGGGGTGATCAGGGGAATCATGTGGAGAAACTGGGGAATCATGACGAATCCCTGGGATATCTTGTCGGGAACCAGGGGTCTCTAACTTCCAGATAACCTTTCCGGTATCATAGTGATTCCTCTGAGAATCGTTCTGAAACCTATGGGAATATGCCCGAGAACCAGGGGTCTCCAGCGTCTAGATACCCCTTTGTGCATCATGGTGAATCCTCTTTTTCTCTCAGTTTATTTGAGAAAATAGGATATTTCAGAACGGGATTATGATATTTGAGAAGAACGGGATTAGGATGTTCGACAGGATAGAAAACAGGACTTTTGAATAGATCGGAATTCTTTAATGAACGACGGCTTAATATTGAATGACGGACTAGACGCTTGTAACACATTGGTTACACATAAGTGAAATGGCAATGGTTTTCGGGCTCAATGTGGGTTGTTGATTGTCCCTCAGTTAAGCGACTTCCCATGTCGAACGTTAGTTGGTATGCTTCTCAAAATAAATTCTAGTCTACTGCTAAGCCTGGCTTTAAAAGCTGTTTTCAATTAAATTTTTGCAGAGATTGTCACACAGAGCGTCAAGTTAAGAAAGGTTAGCGAATAAACACTGTCCAACCCAACGTCAGCACCAATGACGCCTCATGTAGGCTAGACAAGGACAATATCTGGTAGGGTTGATGACATTTCCGTCATCAAGATCCAGTAGAAGGGGAGGCGAAGTAATTCTGTATGGTAAGGAAAATATGCAAACATTTATGTTTTAGAGACAGGAATGATGAATTTGAGTCTCTGTTTGTTGAAATGAAGCTAGACAATGTCAAATATAT
>JAVTVY010011515.1:0-52099 GCA_036873755.1 Hanleya hanleyi
ATAACGGATATAGCTTGCACACCACAACGAATACCAGTCACTTCAATCGGAAATATTCCAAAGCGCACTCGTGAACTCATGATCTCTCCGAATATGCCCATATTTGGACGAATCAAGCGACAGGCAATGTGTGGTATATTCGTCTCCTTCTGGTTGCTTTGAAGTGAATGTTTTGAATTAAGAGACACCCCCGTGTTGTTTCCCCTCGTACTTCAAAGAGTTTGGCTTCCAGCTTATTCTCCGCATAAACTGGGTCTTCATCTAAATATACCGATATCCCACGAAGGTGCCGTATTGCCCCAAATCGCCGTCCGTTGATTGGCTGATATTTTAAACTGACAGTTCTAGTAATAACTGTATAGCTGTAACCTGCCTGCAGGGCCAGGTACGGAGGTACAGAGGTACGGAGTAAACAGACCTGCATTATGGAGGACGATTAGCAACAAGACGGAGGGGGAAAACATTTCATTTAATTCGGTTAAGAGAAATAATCCTAAAGGTGTGCAATCTACCTGGGTGGTCACACAGAGAATCATGATTTGTGGCAATTTATTACAACTGTTGAAAAGAAAGACTGTTAACTTCCAGCTGAATCGGTCTCTATCGCCTTTCCACAATCTCAACCTTTTGGTCGAACTAAGCGGCAAATTGAAATACAGTAAGCAATAATTACCACAAAGCACGCAAAGCGAGAACAATCAGATGATAATGGTCACAGGATCGAGTGGAATTTTCGCAGGTGACATATCCTCAGTCGGCATATAGTATGTCAAGTCAAGACATTTGATATTGTAACAATCACGAAAGAACATCAAACAGATACTGGCTAATCTCAAATTAAACTGTCAAACCCCAGAATACTTAGCATGCATTCCTCCAACCAGCTGTTGTTCGAATGAGTTACAGTGTAAATATTGGCAAATGCATGAAAACTTTATAGGGATAAAGTCTAAATTTGCAGGACGAATCTGATAGGAAAAAAACTTTCCTGAGCATTAGTTGGTTGGTTGTTTGAAGTTTAACGTCGCACCTAACCTTATTGGTCACACGGCGACGATGACCCAAACAAACATACCCTAGCAAACCCCTAACCCTAACAAAAACCTAACCAAGATTACAAAAAAAATTGAATTTCGAATTATGCCTGGATAGCGCTATATCAGCCACTAATGACATAAATTGTGTCATTAGTATAGTTGCTACATAGCACCACACTAATTTTTCAAATACGATAGTTTTACTATAGCCGCTGTCGAGTTATGGAACACCATATAAGGGAATTTTCGAGCAGAAGAGTTGGTATTACGAAGGAACTAAATAAGGAAACTCGGATAGCAGGATGTTTGAATTTACTGAATTAATGCAGAACAATGATTGAAATTCCATATATTTATATAGGGCCTATATCATTGCCAACACTAATTCTCCGTGCTCTCTTTGGCTACGTGAACACTTCAATCTGTGACCGATTAGTCAAGCAGCATATCTGCAAAGTTTGATTCATACTTCATGTGTACATCACAGAACATTGCATACAATAGTCTAGTCTGTGGACAATGATCCAAGGTTTTTCAGCTGTATAAAGTCCTGAACAATGAAATATGGACAAAAATATTCATTTCAAAATCCGCAGCTGCTCGTTTCGATAGACCCTTGTAACTTCTCTTCTTGAATATTTTCACCAGCGAAAACACACTGAAACGAGTACAATTACTTTATTATTCCAATTTTGGAATAACAAACCTACTGTTCTATCAGGTTTTTGTAAGCCCACCCAAAGGCGGACGTATTTTGTTATTGCGATTCCGTCACCGACCAAAATTTAGGTCAAAGGTCAAAGTCACTGTGACCCCAAAATCAAGAAACCGTTACAAAAAGTATAGAGGATACCCGAGAAGAGACGATGTCTTGTGCGGACATGTATTGAAGCCAATATTGGCTCTTGTTGACAATGGGTTAGAAATACAGAAAGAACACAAACTTGTCAAATATATTCTGACATCGGATTATTGAAAGACAACTAACAATATGCAATAAAATTGACCATATCCAGCGAATGACTGGCTCATTATGACTTTGCGATTTTATCCCACCAGAAACAGGTGAACAATTGTTATTTTCTAGGTGAGATGGCAGAATCCGATATCGAGTGGAAATGTTAGTATGGCAAATTATCTCTTAATGTCTTAATTGTGACCAATTTGGTTGAAGACTGCCAGTTTAGGTATCATCTTGAACACATGGACATTATTGTTATATAACTAACCTTATACTGTCCAAACTTGTCCGAACTTCGCTTAGTCACACTGGCACCTCAGTCCATTTCATCGCACAGGGGCTCATTGCCGTTGTTTTAATTTGGTAAAATTGTGTTCAAGGGGGGGGCGTGGTCGTGAAGTAAAGGACCACAACCCCCCCCCCCTCTCCCCTCCCATCCCCCCCTCCCCCCAATCAACATAATTAACCAAATTAACAACGGTAACTTGCCTCTGGGTATTCCCGTACGGGACCGTCCATACTTACATTTGGATGGCGACGAACAGGACAAACATGAAGGGAGGGGTTGGGAACAGTAATCGTTCTGTTCCCGACCCCGAACGCATCTCCCCTCCCCCCTAAAATGAAAGGTTTGTATGTATGAAATTTTTACCCGATAAATTCGATAAATGTTTAAATAAGGCCAAAGATTTTTGTTTCTGGTCAAAAACCTTCGAATAAAACTTGTGCGATGACTCGGTGTTTCTCGACTCAGTGTTTCTCGACTTGGTGTTTCTATCCCTCGGTGTTTCAAAATTGACCTTGGGATATTGTCGGCATCATGAACGTCTGATCATTCGTCCGTCTGTCCGTCTCCGTTTACTCGTTAACATCATATCTAAAAATGACTATGCCTAGGAACACCAAACTTACATCACACATGCATATGGTTACAATACAGAAGCCTGTTGAAAATCAGTTAAATTGACCCTTTTTCTCCCAGAAACCATTAGAATACCTGTTCCATAAACCACTAGAATACCTATCCCATAAACCATTAGCACCCAAATCCCTGTGTGTAAAATATATATATAAATATTATCGACCTAATATATATTTTTCCGTGAAATGCATACTTAGACAAAGCATTTCTTAATCAGTTTCACATTCGAATACGGATTATTCTTCAAAGTTGGGTGGACGATGAACTGACAGAATATTACAGTCAAATTAAGACGCTGAATGTACATACAAGATACCCGATACCGGATACGATGCACATAAATTGTAACAGAGCATATATTGAGCATAGTTTGAACAATGTAGAGTTTCCAAGGGGTCAAAGTTGCCATTGACATTGGAAATAGTCGAGCTTTGTTAAGTGCTGGTTAGTGTGCTGGAATTTCGAGGGATTGGGGCGGTGAATGGGACAATTGTGAGTCTGTTTTGTCGGTAACACCTAAGGCACCATAACAAACACTGTTGTAGCAGTTTAAGTGCCAAGTGTGGAATTCGAAACTTGATCTTATGCAGTGGGATGTATTCAGAGACGAAGTATCTTTGAGAGGTATTGGCCAATGATAGTGATTTATCAGTGTATCTAATCACCGTTCGAGCGATTACTACACGGTTGACAGATGGTTACTGCATGGCTGACAAGTGGTTACTGCATGGCTGACAAGTGGTTACTGTATGGCTGACAGATGGTTACTGCATGGCTGACAAGTGGTTACTGTATGGCTGACAGATGGTTACTGCATGGCTGACAAGTGGTTACTGTATGGCTGACAGATGGTTACTGCATGGCTGACAAGTGGTTACTGTATGGCTGACAGATGGTTACTGCATGGCTGACAAGTGGTTACTGTATGGCTGACAGATGGTTACTGCATGACTGACAGATGGTTACTGTATGGCTGACATGGTTACTGCATGGCTGACAGATGGTTACTCCATGACTGACAAGTGGTTACTGTATGGCTGACATGCGATTATTGCATGGCTGACAGGAGGATACTGCATTACTGACTGGTGGTTGCTCCATGACTGACAGGTGATTATTGCTTGGCTGACAAGTGGTTACTGCATGGCTAACAGGTGGAACTCCATGACTGACATGCTGTTACTGCATGGTTGACAGGTGGTTACTCCATGGCTGACAGTTGGTTGCTCCATGACTGACAGGTGATTACTGCAAGACTGACAGGTGGTTACTCCATGCCTGACAGATAGTTACTCCATTCCTGACAGGTGGTTACTCCATGGCTGACAGGTGATTAATGCATGAATGACAGGTGGTTACTCCATGACTGACAGGTGGTTACTCCATGACTGACACGTGTTTACTCCATGGCTGACAGGTGGCTACTCTATGGCTGACAGGTGGTTACTCCATGACTGACAGGTGGTTACTCCATGGCTAACAGGAGATTACTCAATGTCTGACAGGTGGTTACTCTATATCCGACAGGTGGTTACTTCGTGGGTAACATGTGGTTACTCCACGGCAGACAGTTGGTTACTTCATGGCTGACAGGTGGTTACTGCATGACCGACATGCTGACAGGTGGTTACTCCATGCTTGACAGATGGTTACTCCATGGCTGACAGGTGATCACCCCATGGCTGTCAGGTTGTTACTCCATGGCTGACAGGTGATTACTGCATGGCTGACAGGTGGTTACTCCATGACTGACAGGTGTTTACTCCATGGCTGACAGGTGGCTACCCCACGGTTGACAGGTGGTTACTTCATGGCTGACAGGTGGTTACTTCATGGCTGATGAGTGGTTACTGCATGACCGACTGGCTGTCAAGTGATTACTGCATGGCTGACAGGTGGTTACTCCATGCGTGACAGGTGGTTAATCCGTGGCTGGCAGGTGGTTACTGCATGGCTGACAGGTGGTTACTGCATGGCTGACAGCTGGTTATTCCATTGTTGACAGATGGTTACTCCATGGCCGACAGGCTAACAGGTGGTTACTCCATGCGTGACAGGTGGTTAATCCGTGGCTGACAGGTGGTCACTGCACGGCTGACAGATGGTTACTGCATGGCTGACAGTAAGCGTTCTGTACCTTGGTGTTGATAATGGATAATCTGGAAACTGGGCTGTTACTCAAATACAAATGTCCTGTCCTATCATGAAATAAAGAAATAAAACTCTCGTTTAAAACTACAGAGAAAATGGCTCATTTCTAGAATGCCTCGGTTCTCTCGTTTCTCCGTATGCTAAAGATAAACCGCTGAAGATTAATTTTCACGCTACTCTCATATTATGTTTGTCAAGAAAATTTCAGATTACGAATACCGAATGTTCAACGGAACATGCATAAAAAGACTAATTGGGACCCATTAATTTAAATTTATATCTCTTCTAGTGAAGTACATCTCTTATGTAATGTAAATGATTAATATATTTATTAAACGTGCCATGAAAATTGCACCACTTATAAGGGAAGAGTGTAATTAGGGTGTCAATTTGTATTGTCTGGATTTAATTTACTAAGCTCTCTGATTACCGTGTTCGTCGAGCTCCGATGATTTTGCAATGAAAGCCTCGGGGTATAAGACTCATGTCATTGTATACCAATGCACAATAAGCTTATACGTTACTGCTGTTATTAATTTGGTTTGGATTATAGATGATGCTGCAAACTCATTATTCAGGTAAAAACAAACGATTCAAATGTGTGGAAAAACAATTTTGGTTTTGAGGTGTTTTGTTCTTATGAGAGAATTTTCCCCAACAATGCCTCAAAAATACCAAAATATGCCACGGAGCACATTTTTGTCAATCATGAATCAGTTTTATGCAATTGCACATCGCCATATTTTCCAGGCTAATATTTCATTACCGTATGTAAACTTATTGCGTCTGTTTTCTATTCATAAACGTCACATATCCTTTGAATTCAAGCCAGTCACATTGTAGGTGCCCTCGAGAGTCGTGCGTGCTGCCTCTAAAGTTTAATCCAGCAGCGGACAACGTCAATGATGACAATGTTGTCATCAAATTAAGGCCTATTATGTGCCTAGAATGTCTCTATGAAAGTTCGCTATCACACCATGAAAAGTCACAATGTCGATCAACGTTTTTCAGTCCCGATGTAAGAGAAACGGTGGTCCCCCAGATATGATTGTCCGCTTGCTATGATTCAACCCAGCCCGGACACTGAAATCTGAAAAGCGTCACTTGGATATCAGAGTCCGCCCTAGGTAATGCATAGGAGACCGGACACTGATCTCTGGTGACAGATTGAGCTTATGGAATACATTAGATATCGATTTCTGCTATAAAAGAGCCAAAAGCATTGTGAATTGAGTGTCTGGTCACTGGGTGTTCATGTTCTGGTATCAGTAAGGACTCGATGTCCACTGTTCTTTCCCGTGCAGGAGTCTGTTGCTCTGCTTAAATAGCATCAACAGTGTTCAGGAATGCTACTCTTCTCTCCGTATGGAGGAAGCATGAGGAGATGATCATAATCTGAGGAGTGAATGCCTCCTTCCCACTCACACATGGTGCTGTCCTTTAGATTTATTTTGTACAGGTTCAGCTTTCATGACTACCAGTCAGCTACATCCAGTATTTTGTGGGAGGCCCGTTGGCCGAGTGGTTTAGATCGCCGAAAAATGAGGTGATGGTGTTTGTCGCCTTACTCTAATGGTGGCTGGTTCGAACCCCGCATGGGACTCGACAAATTTTCAGCACTAGAATCTGTGCTATACTAAGAAAGTGAAGACCGTAATCCCAAAATAGCTAAAATACTGTTGTACAGATAAGAGTTGAGTCTAGAAAGACCCGTTATAGATCGAATAAGTTTACTCTCCACCTTTTTGTGGAAGGTTTCAGCGCTTTCGGCTTCTTGGGGGTTGCCTGCTCTCGATATATGAAACGACCTAGATCCACTTAGTAGTGTAAAAATGACCGCTTCGTGACATGATTAATCAGGTTCAGACCCCGAATCAGGATCTGCGGTATCAACATGATAAGGATTAAAATGAGTGGCCGGGGTAAAATGAGGAAGCTAAGACAAAGGCAATTAATTAAACATTCTAGTAAGGTAACAATGACATCATCAAACCAGATGTAAGGTTATATATTCAGCACCGAAAAAAAGAGAGTCAAAGACTCAAACTCTAACCACTAACCGGTATGGGCACAGGAAAAATGGAAGCATCTCTAACGAAGGTGTACTGTGAGAAACCTGTTAAACAGCAGAGACAAAACGAACATAAAATCAAGTTATAGTGTAATACATATTTTACTAATCAATTAAAATAGATATTATACAAACACCACCAACGACACCACTACTACTACTGCTACCACCAACGACACCACTACTACTACTGCTACCACCAACGACACCACTACTACTACTGCTACCACCGCCACTACTACTTCTTCTTTTATATATTTCATGCGTTCATATGGGTTATCGAACACCTATATCATATCTATATCTTGAGATTCACATCCACATCTACACGTCCACATTTCCATATCCATATGCCCACTTCAAATATCCACACGCACATCTATACATCCAGATATCCACATCCACATCTTTATATCCACATTTGCATATATACATCCACATTTCCCCACCTACCGACTTCCACATCCACACATCGACTTCCACATTTCCACATCCACATTTAGACGTCCAAATATCCACAACCACATCTATATAATATCCACACCTATATTTTAGCCACATAGTCGATAGTTAATAGTTAGTGTATAAGGCTGGGCGACCTCATCTTACCATCATTGTTGGCAGTGACACGCGTGGACACTGACAGTTCCTTGTCCGTTGTGGAAGAGATGGTAAATGGCAACAAATGGTTACACCTGCTAAATCAACTCTGCCAATTAATCCTGCGCAATTAAATACTTAACAGAATACTTATTTCGCAGAATAATCATTACCAAATTCCCCATTTAAACTCCGTCGTCCATCATTTCTTGGAGATATTTCTTGTTTAGAACCCGAACAATTTATCTTCACTGATTTCAATACTGTTTCTGTCGTTACAGGTACAAGGGAACAAGCTTATGTGTTTGGAATATCATCAGCTTCCCTCGTCCATGCGGTGGCACGTGCTTGCAGCATAGGGGTAACAACAAAATGTAGCTGTGGAGCATTACCTAACAGTCCACCGGACGGAGATTTCAAATGGGGAGGATGTGGCGATGATGTCCAGTTCGGATTATCATTCAGTGACCTTTTTACGGAAGCCCCTATGGTGAAAAAGGGCAAACGCAAGAAAGGGAAAAAAGCTTCAATAAATAGACACAATAATGAAGCAGGGAGAAGGGTAAGAAATCAATATTTAAATTTCGAAATTCATGTGACAGCGTTTTGTCACTTGATTGTACAGTTCCAATATGGCGAAGCCAGGTAGAGTCTTTCTGCCGTCATGAATCACTCTCTTGGTCCACATTGCCATGAGGCACATAGTCAGGCTGGTTGCAGATGGTCTTAGTGAAATGATTACGCTAATGTCAATGGCGCTTGTTTTTTCGACGATAGTATATTCAACAATATTCCTACGAAGTAGGCTCTCATTTGCAAATTGTCCGGTAATGAGTGAATGATTCAGTCCATCCGAGTCCTTTCGTCGGCAAAATAAGGAGAACCGCTGACATCAGAACCTGGATTTTTGGCATGAACGTGCATTAGCGGACTGTTACCAGCAAGTTCTGAGCTGACCTACTTTTGAAGAAAATTTCTGGTGATGATTCTGACTTTGACTGTGCCCATTTAATATTGGCAGCATTTCAGCGGGGGGAGGGGGGAGTTCAGTGCGCGTTGGAGTCCTAATGCCTACCATACTTCGTAGGTCCTGTGACGTTAGTCACACTGCCATGTTTGAAGTAGTAGCCACTAAAACAAGACATGAAGTCCGGAGGAATCTATCGGGTTGAATCCAGTCAGGCACTCTGTTAGACTTAGCTTACTGCGGACTGACAGATGTATGTCAAGTAAGCCTACTGAGTATACCTCCGCTTTAAATTCTTCGTCATCTGATTTGCTCTATTAAACCTAATTTCCTCTACAACGCTGTTCTCGGGGTATCATGCACAAGATATAGTCGTATTCGGTCCGCGTCTATTAACTGTTTCTGGTCTGTGTAATAAGGCCAGTTTCGTGGTATGGACGGATACCGAATCTTTAAGAGATACCTTATACCGATGAGGCAAGGATAAACTATATCCCCAATTCATGGCGAAGAATAAGAATAATGATTCTGATGCCTGTATGTAAGCATGTCCATTATATTCTGTTGTCTGTTCGGGTTCTGGGTTTTCAATTAACATCAGATTAGTTGTTTGAGCTGATCTGTCATCACAGCTCCCAAGCAAGCGTATCTAATTCCGCTTAAGCCGGTGCTAGGGGCCGTGTGGATACTTCATAGTCCCCGCATGAACATCTGCAATAAAAGCGCGGCTGAGATACTAAGGCTACGTCCGAGAATTCACCGTATTCTCGGGTCTGAATGTGAGGTGTCGAGGGATGCTTTTCTGAGTCATATGGTTGCTTTTTAGTCGCCAGACGTCGTCAATATTTCCCACCTCCTGCATATCGCTCCAATTCAACTGGCACCAAAATTTGGGAAAACTTTAGCGATGGGGCAAGGTTGACCTCTATCCTGTTTTATGGTCAAATGGCCGACGGTGACGGTCTTTGCGGGTCGAACGGTAGGAAATAGTTTGATATTTCAAGATTCGTGCTGTATAACTCCAGATCAGAGCTGTGAAAGGTAGGAAAATCTGAGCAATATCTCAAACTCCTGGGAAAATAGCATTGATTCTGTCTCTCTGCATGTTCTACCTACGATATCTCCATGGATTTCATTGAGGAAAAGTAATCTCTCCTACATTGAGTTGAAAGCCAAGACCAAAAGCACGGCAATGTTGTATTTGAGAGAGCTAACTGTTGGGATGTTTTGTATTGATTTGCAAATACTATAATTAGAGCATTTCCACAAAGTGGATGCTCTTATGTTTTCATGAGAAACGGCTCCGCCGGATCCGCCGCCGCCGCCGCGACTTTAAACGTGAATATCTCTGAAACCGTTAAATATTTTTGGGTCAGACTTGGTGTACTATCTCTTTAGGCCTGGGAAATTTGTCTGGTTGTGTTTCGATACCCGCTGCTCACCACTAGGTGGCGTTGTAGTCAGAGCATAGGTAAACCTTTCTCTGACGATTTCGTCTGAACGGCTTGTCTGATTTCTTTGAAATTTTATTACAATGGTCTTGAAGGATAGTCAATGTGCTGAAAAGGTTTTGGTGTAGCTGGCATAATTATAAAGGTAAGTTTTTTGTGTCTCAAAAAAAAAAGTTTTTCGTCAAATGAAAATTCACAAATTCGCTTAGAGAAATATTTAAAAACTGTTCTATTCTAGGTTGCCAAGCATAAATATAGGATTGCCGATATGATAATTCCCTTTCCGTGCGAATCAAATTGCCATTTAAATGAAAAATCTCATTTATCTGACTTAACGTCAAAACCTCAATAACCATTATCACGATTAAAGTTTTTTCCATTAAACTTTTATGTGCCATCTCCCTAGGGCTGTAGATTTCACCCACTTGTTTTTCGTGGCATTTGGTCATCACTAGATGGCGCTATAGACATGAATGCAGGTAAACATGTGTAACATCATATCTTCTGAACAACGTGTTTGATTTTCATGAAATTTGGGTATAATGATCTTGCAAGATAGGCAAAGAACTGACAAGATTTTGGTGGAGTTGGCGAATCATGGAGACGCATTTGCTTCTTAATCAGGGAAAAGTAATTCTATTTTGCTGAACATCAATATAACATTCCCAGTGTTATAATTCACATCCCATGTAGGGCCAAATGGCCATTTTTTTAAATATATGAAATTCTCATGAGTCCAATATCTATACATTCCCCAGGCCACATCTGAGGAGTTTGCTTCATCATGTAGGTTCGTGATATTGTTCATCATTGGGTGGAACTATAGACAGTAAACTTATTGGTGTTTCAACTGTTCATGAAATTTATTATTGTCAGACTGACAAAGGATTTCAAAGGACTGAAAGTTTTTTTTTGATTGATTGAAATTGAAGGCCCACCTCTCATACGGATTTTGCAGCCCATCAACACAATGCTTGATTTATATCTCATTATACATTCTTTTTTACAATTACTAATTTTATAAACATTATGTTTTAAAAGTGGATTGTAAGGACATTGGTGCTGTTAGTGCTGGCATAATCATGTGGCACAGGGTAAAGTCAGCTAAATATATCTAAATCAAGGCTACATCAACCCCTGCTTACACACATAACTAAAATGCAGCCAGAGAAAATATGCTGCCATGAGTGTCTGGTCAGTATGGAGAAAGGATTCAAGTGAGCTTGAAGTCTGACCATTTTTGTCAAATAGACTGCTTTACCTTTCACACCTTATTTTATAGCACTGTATGTTGACCATTCAGGTAATAAGACCTGTAATTGTTGACTTATTGCATAATGCACTTTACATAAGTGGGCTAGTAGACTTTGTGTCAACAAAGTAAACACTTCATTTCCAAAATCATTGCTATTTCTCTCTCCATTACTGACATAGCCCTGGGCTTCCAGATTTCTGGGGATGCATTCTGGCCAATTTTCAATGAATAAAATCACAAATTATCACTCAGTTAATGCACAATTTTTTGTTTTATGTGGAAGTCCCCAGAATTTATTTGAAACTGAAGATGTGGAATTGCACATACCAATGCATTTTGACAGCATGGTTACAAATGTTGATAATTATTTTTTGAACTGAAAAAGTAGAAAGATTTTTGAAGTGGAACTTCTACATACCTGCTATATGGCACATCCCACCTGGGAAATTTTTATAAGTATATCTAATTGAAGTAATCCATTGGAACCACTGATTTTCCAATAATAGAGAAGAAAATCAACTCCCGAGTAGAGATGACAAATTTCATTCTGTATAGTTCGCTATTAGTTATAGCATCTTCAGCAGTGAACAAAGTTACAAACAGTTCCATACGCACAGTACATGTATATATACAAGGCATAATGTGATCTTAGCCAATACACATTTATGAATAGGTAAGCCAGTAGGACGGATATTAAAATGCTGTCATTTTCAGAAATTGTTGAGCGATCTACAAATGGTGTGATTCAGGTGATACAATACACACTCTAATTGATAAAAACAATGCATAATCTGGTTATCTAGCAAGAACTAAGTAAACTGTGCACAAATGAATAAAGTATGGTGATAAAGTGGGTATGTACCTACATTGAATACTTCTACATGACATGAAGTTTGGATAAGACTTGTCATTTTAAGATAATATAGGTATAATTTTTTTGCCAATCCGCATCAGAATTGATGGAAACCTACAAATGTTGTAACTCGCATGTTTCATAATTGTATATTCCCATGCGAGTTACAACATTTGTGGAGTGTGTATTGTAACACCTGAATCACACCATTAAAGTTCAATAATGTTCACTCTCAGACAGTCTCTAGTAACTAATAAGGGCTGTCAATCTGTACGTGCATATTAACAAGAGATGGTTCAAATTATAGTTTATTTTCCTGTGAAATTGGATAGATAAAATGCATAAGAAACTTAACAAATGAATGATTCTTACTGTATGGTGTTAAATTAACTATTTTCGTCTGAATTTGCACAGGTTGAAAACAATAGCTGTCCAATTATAAAAATAGCAGGTGATGTTCAATTTGACCTGCGATTTTTCTCTGAAAAAAAAACAGCAGGTCATCAAAAGTTTTCTATTTCGGACCATGGATGGATCAGAAGCCTAATTAATGAAATTGACTGACCTTCACCTGTTTTATCGAGGTCAAATTTAGCACAAGCAATAGATTTTAAAGGAGTGAAGATGAGCTCTCCAAATTCATCATACTTGTGCAATTGGTGACTGACTAGAAGCCTATCCCATTTGACAACCTATTTTCTCTAGGTTATATACTTTATATTATGATATAACATGAAATATAGCTAGGCATTCTAAATTGATACCACATATATGCATCTGATGATGGACCTGAACTCTTTGAATATGACTGATGTTGACCTGTTTTCTCAAGGTCAAAAACTGTATGTTAAGTCACATGTTAACTGCCAACATACACTCCAAATCTAACATTGTCATCATTTTGTTGTGGCTGTGGTTGTCTTCCAGAACAATTTAACAAATTTTGCACATGTTCCAACAGCTTCATGCTTCAACTTAAACCATGCTGTATCGGCTGAGTTGTTGAAACACCCTCCATTTCCTAGCTCTGACATACTGCATCACTGTCGAAGTATGGGTACCGTGACAGTGATAGATCACACAGCCAGTGAAGGTTCCTGATTTACATTGAATGTCCTTATTGCCTAAGTAATATTAGCAGCATTTTACAACAACAACAATTCATTGACTTACAGTGAAAAATTATAGTGAAAGGTATTTATTTTTTGTTGTTTGGCATTTTCACGGGGCGTCTATTTAGTCCCGTAGGGACTAATGGTCCTGTATTGTAGTCAGGAAAAACTTGAGCACATTTGGTACCGTTGCCAGGGTGACTGGTTGTTTATTTAACTGCTAAGTTGGAGGAAGAGCAGAAGAAAAGAGTCCTCAAGTTATTCAGCTACTGCAGAATAGTTTGGTCAACTATTTTTGCTAGATTTTGTTTCACCTGGTCTGTATTAGTGAAGTTAAATATTTTCTGCTATTCTTATATATGTTCATATGTCATTTTCACAGAGATTTCCTGCTTTAGAGCATGAATACAAAATGGATACTATTCAGAGGTTGTCTTAGAGTGTTTTCCTGAAAGGATGTCATAAATCACTGGTTGATAAAAACTTTATTTAGAACACTTAACAAATACAGAAGAAAATAGTTTAAGGCAGACGTATCATATGTTTGCCATGTTGGCAAGAAATTCTAATTTTCTAGGCTTCCATTCTTGCAGAAATTGTATACACGGTATGTAACTTGGGAACTATCACACAAACAATCCCTCCACCAGACCCTCTATACCATTTAGAGCATAAACACATGCATGACACATGCATGACCTAGGTCAATGGCTTGGTTCACTTAGCTGATAGGGTTAATTGATAGGGTCAAACTCCAAACTTTAGATAACATGCAGTGCTCTACATGTACAAGTCTGCATACAACCATTGTCAGAATTTGTAACCTTCCAAACTAGGGGTGTACCTAGTACCTTATTGAGAGAAATGTGTGAGACTACAAACTGTATGGCTCTTCGCCATGGGGACTGAACATCAAAGAGTTAGTGGAATTATTCCAACAGCCTATTTTACATTTAAATAGCCCTGTTTCAGTGCCTAAGGCTCTAGTTATTTGCTGGCATTGTTTCAGATAGAGTACAACAGCCTAATTCATACAATCAGAAATAAAAAGAGGGTTAAAGTCTTTATGTTCAAACTTTCTTAGGAAATATAAAAGTGGCAATTTGAAATTTAATTTTTATTCGATTTTTTAATGTCGGTGGGTCCATGAAATGCAAAATAAAGTTGGTGTTGCCTCACACTGGGTTTCGCCCATTGGTGAAGAAATCCCTTCTCCGAGGCACTTCTACCAGGGATGATTCGTGATTGCTCATCCTCCAGGGGTGTGTGCCCCACCCTCTATCTCATCCAAAAAAAAATTTGCCACCCATAATAAGGGGTGTGCCCAAATTGGGGAGATCTAAAGCCCTGTGAGTACCAAATTATGGGTTACAAAATTATCTGGGGAAATGCTCTTTGCCCGGGTTTCTCACGAGCTTTCATTGGCTGTTATAAAAACAGATCATTCAAATCTTAGTCTGTTTTTACTTAGGAATGATATTTCTACAGACTTGTGTATGGAAGTCCACAATTTATTAGGCTGTTGGCGTAAATCATTCTATCTTATATATAGCATTCTCATGGCATCCGATTGCATGCCACCTACCGCTTATTCCCTCTGATTGCACTGGGGTTGCAGCGCACCGCTTAATTTTGTGCGCATGGCTCTCGACCACTCGGCATCATCTGCTTGTAAACGGAGTGGAGTAAGTTCAGCATGTCACAGCTAAAAATGCATTAATGCATAACAATTTAGCATAAAACCTGTTAATTCGATCCTTTACAATACTGGCTGTATTTCTCCATCTCTCTCTCGTATGCAGATACATGCTCCATGTCAATCAATAGACAATAATCAATGGGTGAGTGATTACATAGGAGCTCTGGGACATTGATCGATATAAAACCTCAACCATCATGACATGGTATTCATCCCTTTTAGTCGAGTTAACGCTTCTGTTTCGATCTCCTTCAGATACCTCATATTTAATTACATATCTCTTGTTAAACATATTGAATGAAAGGTTGACATGTCCATAATATTGTGTTAGTCCTCTAATCTTCGCTTGAACGAGTTCCTCTAGTTCGAGTCTGGCAGTAACCCCTGATGTTTGGGTCTGGCAGTAGCCCCTCAAGGTTTGGGTCTGGCAGTAGCCCCTGATGTTTGGGTCTGGCAGTAGCCCCTCAAGGTTTGGGTCTGGCAGTAGCCCCTGATGTTTGGGTCTGGCAGTAGCCCCGGATGTTTGGGTCTGGCAGTAGCCCCTGATGTTTGGGTCTGACAGTATAGCACCTGATGTTTGGGTCTGGCAGTAGCCCCTAAAGTTTTAATTTGGATCTGGCAGTAACCCAAACTTTGGGTCTGGCAGAGTAGCCCTTGGGGTTTGGGTTGTTGGCAGTAACCCAAGCTTTGGATCTGGCAGTAGCCTGAACTTTGGGTCTGGCAGTAGCCCAAGCTTCGGATCTGACAGTCAAATTATCCTTTATCACAGAGACTTAATACTTTAGGTCCATTTTGAACTGCAGTATATCAAATCTAACTCTGCTGCATCCAAAGCTTTCTTTTAACAGTCTGTGACACACCCAGATCCTGCAATGGTTGGAAAATATCCTGTTGAAACCTCGCAAAAAGTTAGCAATACATCAATCCTATATATTCATACGGCAACCATTTTATGTACATGTATAAATGAAAATAAATTTAACAAATTCAACAGCATAATATTAAATATTTACTTTATTGTATAAATCAATCCTCATGTGATATCGATTTCCTGGACTTAATTACATTTGATATCAAAGTATGTCATGATAGTCACCTGAACAAAGTAAGTACCTGTATCCTCTGTAGTCCAGGGAGACTTGTTCTAGAAATAGCTTGTGTACCGTACATTGGATAGGTGGTTCCTTTGGAAAATGACTACGTGTCTGTCCATTTGTCCAAATAGCCCCAGGTAAGGCAGACAAAACAGTGATGTGTTCAGTAGTTTTCAGTACTGGTAAACTTGATATAGATGTCAAATCACTCCTGTTTGTTTCATAAGAAACATATCACGATTATACTGTCCTGTTGTCACAACCAAACTGACAAGACATTTCACATTAAGGTTGTGCACATAGTGAAAATTTGGAATATCATTTTACTCAATTCCCACTTCCCTTACTCTTGTCCTTTTTTAGCTATAATCCGAAGTATAAACTTCTCTCTTATATCAGTTTTGACAAGTGTGGTCGAATTTAACACAAGCAGGAACATTGGCAAATGCATGAAATCACCAAAGCTGATCTAACAGGCACGTCCATTTGACAATGACAGTCCTGTTGACAGTCATGATGGTGAATATCTTCCTCCTCACTTCATCATGCAATCTTACAGAATAAATTATTTCATGTGACAATTTCATATTTTCACAGCAGTAAATGAGTTTTTGTCCAAAATGCATAATTCAAGGTATTCCGGATTGAAAATCTTTTGGAAAAAAGGGAATCTGTAAGAGTACTGATTTTGGAACAAGAAAATGATGCAACTTTTCCCAACACCTCATATCTGCTCATTATAGTAGCAAGTTTTAGTGAAGAAGTGTACTAGAAAATAGGAGTAGACTTGAAACAAGAATAAAGATCCATGGATGTTATAAATGCAGGAGTGAAGATAAAATCTTGTCCTATTTTTCTGTACCCAAGGGACACATCCAACAATCGGGGATATGAAATACAAAAGTTTATAGTCTGAAAGCAGGTCACTGAAGCAAATGAAACGATACAAATGTGTTATGTTTCAAACATGGCTAAATAAGACGTTAAAAACGTTTACACTTGTTTATGAAGATGCTGGACTAACAAATATCTGATTATATTTTCCAAAATTATATTAGTTCTGATGAGATTAATGAAACTGCATTTGACAAAATACTGTAGACATCTGTTAATCTGGTCTTTACAATTAATTTACAAAGTTTACAAATGAATATTAGCACCAGTGTTATAATACATACATGGAGGACACTCTTAAAATGGATACATCTCTTCTCCCATCTCACAACTGATTACCTGGAGAATTTGCTCTCCTGCTGGGAAAACGGTTTTCCATTTAATTAAATTATCTCCTCTTACACCTTAAAATTTCTGGTTGTTGAATACAAATAATTCCTGCATATTATTAATTGATATGTATATTCCTCTCCAGTTTGGGCTTGAAGAGTTCTACATCAATAGTTCTACATCAAAATAGAATTATAGTTCTACATCATAACAGAATTATGTCAATGACAATCATGGACGGGACGGGTGTCACAGAAATTTTTTATTTCTGAACAATGGGGAATCCGATTTTAGATGTGGTATGGATATGCATACGAGGGAGCAAAGCAATCAAATGGAAGGGGGGGAGGGGAGATGATGACTGAGTGTCATTATTGTTTTGATATCAAGAAACTGATTTGCTTGTAAATGGATTCAATGGAAGCCGTTCACATATGACACCCCTTAGTGTGTTCCATGACAAGAGCGTATGATTTACTTGTTTATTCCACATTGAAATGGACATAAAATACCATTCGGATACGCACTAGACTGATCTATACAAATATAAAACTACATACTAACAATGCGATAACATATTAGGTAAAAACATGGTCTTCATGGGATGTGGCACATTTCTGATTGTTTTATTTTATGCTTGTCCTGGCAGCTGTCGATATGTCGCCACCTCCAAGGTTATCCTGCTTTATCTTCCATGGTCACCTTTAATTTTTAGTAAGGTACAACAGCTAGATATAGTTAGGATTGTAGGTCTTCTAGTACCATGTATCACTTGGGCTACTTACAGATCAGCAAACAACAACAATACCACATCCCTGTACTGGTATTTTGATATTGAGCAAAGGTCCTTTATACAATGAAATGTACTGTGAAACCTGTTTAAACTGATGATGATGCTTGGGAGCAGATTACAGTGTTGGTTTGTACAGGGTTCTGGTTCCAAATACTTTAAATTTAAGTATTGATATAATGCTGGTATTGAGAGGTTTGTCAGTCAGGTTTCGGTATTCACAGGTTTCATTGTGTATGTGTACCAGTCTGTTCCTTCACAGCCTGGCTAAACTCTCATTTACATGACCATACCTTTGAAAGGTAAGACTAGAATTTACGTGTACCTACAGACTCAATCTGATTAAAACTCAGACTTAATAAACCGCTCCTCTGTCGGACATGTCACTAATCAACGACATGTCAGACAGAGGAGCGGTTATTAAGTCTGAGTTTTAATCAGATTGCTACAGACTTAGCCTTATTTTATAACCCATAGAATAAAACTAATGGATAATATAAACTGACCATAAATCACTGCTGGGCACTGCACACGTATATATAATTCAGCTTCTCATGTGATTGCATTGAAATTTGAAATAACAATTTGACTACAAGTAATCAAAACTAAAGTGATGTAGCATATTTTAGGACTACATTTATTTCAATGCCGAAACTAAATCCTGAAATATGGAAGACAAAAGGTGACATTCCTATTTTCTTGGGCTGCACTTTCAGTGAAGAACTATATTTATCATTTTTGCCGATATAGTACGAGTTGCATCTGTGAATGACACGTTGTGGGGATGCATGTATATACACACAATAATTTTCTCAGTTATTTCCAGCTACTTGATGCCATATGAAGGAAGTTACCATATGACAACTGAAATTACCTGAAATCAAAGAATGAATCAAGGCCCAGGAGAGATCAACTTCAATATATCAAGACCTGGATCCATGAAGCTTGTGGATGAAAATAAAACCCAGATCTTTAGTCTTCTTTTCTCAAGTTCTCCAAGAATTTAGACAAAACAAAGCAAAATTTATCATAACCCTGCCGTCAGTGGCAGTGCCCTAAAGACAGGAAATAATTCTGTATATTAATTAATGATTTTTCTATATATATATCACTGAGACTTTCACAGATGTCCATTAACATGAACCTGATTGGCTAAGTCAGGTACAATATATAATACAACACATCTGATTGGATATCACTGTTATAATGCATGATTTTCATTGGACCATTTTGAAGGTGAAACTTAACTCCACTCTCCATCATAGCTGAGTGTCCGTAAACATTCCTGGTTGACCTATCACATCTTTCCGCCTCCAGAGCGCCTCTTTGATTTTACGTCGTGGCCCAAGGGGAAGCCCCATTTGAATGTAGTCCTCCTCTCCGAGGAGTAGTAAGGCTGCGAAGTCCACCTTCTCCTTGGTAAAGACTGGGATAAACTCGGTCAAATTGTGTGCCACCAAGAAAAGTTCCAGTGCTGTGTACTCTGTCTCTTCATCTTCATCATCCAACATCTCCACCTCCTCTTCGCTCCAGGGAAGCTTCTCTAATCGGTGAGCAAGTGTTCCGATGGATCCGATGCTGTCCGACTCTCCATTTGTCTGATTAGCAGACTCTCCAGACACCCCTACATCTGGCTCATCTCCATTTTCCAATTTGTCGGCTGGAAGGTCCATAAGGTGGTGGGATGCATTCATGGGTCGTTGCAAAAATGTAAGGTTTCCGAATCCTGGACGATTGAACACACCGGGTTCTCCACCATCTTCGTAATCATCACTAACAATCCCAGAATCCCCATTCATGTGAGACAGCTCGGGCTCACTGTGTGTGTACAATATTTCACTTTTGTTGTCTCTATCCATACCATTGTGACCATTCTGTTCATTCACGTACATTATTTGCATATCTCGTCTCAGCCCCTGCATGGAGCGCACCGTCCGTTTACCTGACTGATCTTGTTCGCTCACTTTAAAGTCCTGGTCCTTCTTATAAATACCCCTCTGTACCCCTCCCCTGCCCCTGTGGCTTGTGGTGCCACTAAAGTGTTCCGAATACATCCTGGGACCAGCGGATTTCACAGTGTCTGGTTTCTTCCCACGACCTTTTAGTGTGTTAAAAAATTTCTTCATTGGACCCCTCGAACCTTCCCTTGGTGGGATAACATCCCCATTTGGTGCACCAAGAATTTCAGTTTCACGTGCCAGCCTTTTCTGTTGTTTTTCCATTCGACGTCTGGCTTCCTCTTGTAACCTCTCATACCGTTTTATGTTCCGGTCTGCATCTTCCACGGCTTTGATCTTTAATTTCTCCACCACCTTTCTGTGGAGTGCCATCTGTTCTGTGGCTGCATCATCCAGGAACTTGACAATTTCATCCCTATCACACATGCCTGCCACCTCTAGAGCTGTCTGGTTGCTGTTGTCCATCGCCCAGATATTCACCCCGTATGATACGAGGTAAGACACACAGTTCATGTGACCATTTCGCGCAGCATGGTGTATGGCTGCATTCCCCAAGTAATCACAGGCATCAGGGTTACCTCTGTCAAAACACAATAAGAAAACACGAATTAAGACACCCATTCTCAGCAAAATTTAAACTGCATTCATTTATCATCATCAGATCAATTTCAAATCCTTGTATTAATTTATTCTCAGAATTACAATCAGAATTTCAAGTTGCTGCATGCATACAAAACTTGAATACCAGTACTGAGTACTGTGGCTGCTTCGAACAGTTTTAATTGCAGGTCTTTCCATCTCAATTCCTCAATACCTTTTATGAGGCAGCAGAATTGAGGCGTATACTGGGGAAATAATTCTCATCAGTCATAAGTTCATTTTTATGGATATTTTTGCTGATTAATGTGGCACTCAAAGTTGCCCCTTGTCGGGCTGAATTTCAACATGTGTGTATGTCCATTCAAAGCAACACTCCAATTTGGGATAATTTAATGAACACCTGAACATGTAACTTTAATACCTGAACATGTTTTCAAGTCACCAGCAAATTGTAGAGGTAAAAGTTTGGCCAAAAAGAATACCTATGGCCCGCAACCCTCCCCCCACCCCACCTTTTCCACTGATACATGCAGTACTGAAAAGTTACACCAGCAGTTTTTGCATGATCAGATGTGTACAGTATCTGGAGATATAGGACGGTCTCCTTGGAACCTGACCTAAAATTTAGATCCAAACCTAAATTTACATAATCTATATTTTATGTGTGTATATCATTTAAACGAGTGCTGCAACAAATCATTGACACCTGCATCATGTCACACCAACTTGTGGTTGTCATGGAAACTAGAAATTATAAGTTCAATAACCGACGGAATTTTTCTATCAAGTCTGAAGCAATTATCATCCTGTAAGCTTTTTGGATTATTCCAATAAATGTCCCACTGTTCTATTATCTATCTATGAACAAGGTCAGGAGATTACTTATTCAAGCACTCACTCTAATTGCCAATTAGAAGTTTCACCTTGAAAATAATATCTGTGAGGTAGCCATAGTAAAGTTAATGAGGAAATCTAAGCACTTCAGTTTGGGAAATCAATGTTTCTGATCTGTGCATGCATGAATGATATTCCTACACACGCATACACAGATTATCAGATTAAGGAGTACTCAAAATGCATTTGTTTTTTACTCTTTCTTTTTTTTTATACCATTTCCTTACCAGTTAATTTGTGATTTATCAACCAAAACACATCTCAGGCATTGCATCTGAGGTGATAACATGTTAAAAATAAACACGCCACCTGTTTAAATACAGATAATATAGCTCTATTCCAGAATGCATGACTTAATCATCCATCCATCCATGGCAAACTCCCTATACTGATGGCGACTGTCTCCAACAATGTATTTTCATAAAGCTATTTACCTAGCAATCAGATGTTCATTAGGCCTAGGGGAAGTTTGGACCATTACCATGGTAACAGGTGTGTCTCTTATCTCAGGATATGACTAAACCATCCACTCACATACCTTGTGTGTAAACCTTATCTCTGGCCAATACTTGTACTTCAAATCAATCAATGCCAGGACAGATTTGTGCTTTATTAACAAACATTATATACCTGATATATTTCATGGAATTGATACTCGGGGCACATTCTCTCCAAGACTGAGAAATAAAACATTTCCCATTTCTTCAACACCCACATATTTCTAACCAATTATCTCATCTTATGAATACTTCAAATAAAAAAAAATGTACATCACATCAAAATAAACATTGAATTTCTGCCAAGCACCCCGCTTCATTCTTCACTTTCCTTTATCTGTTTTTCACCTCATACGCATGTACACATGACACAGAGTACAAATATACATGTAGACATCAGCATTGATTCATTAAGTCATGAATATTCACACTAACCCAAGGGCATTCCCTATACAAACTTCACTATACACATGTGCCAACATGGTAAGTCCATCAGCCGCAATGTATTCCCCGTGATTTGTTATATGACTCATCGATATTATAAATGCAAGTTTTGTCTGGAAATGTAATAATAATAGCTTTATCTGTTCTCGTACCCATTTACTTCCTCTTCATTATAATTGCTGATCAAATTGTATTGTTTCTGCTTGGCGAGGTGAGCAGTAAACAGTAAATACAATATGTGTATGTTTGAATTTATGTCAAGTTTACCAGACCGAGAAACATGTTGAATTATATATGTAACTCTAAAATGTTAATGACACTTTATACATGTATGTGATTGACTTTTAACTGCCTAATGTGACTAAACTATTTAAATACCATCTAAATAAGGAATGTAGGCCTAACGATGATTCTGCATCTAAAGGGATCATGTAACAATGATCTTGATTGGCTTATTTTATCAATCAATAGTCAACCCTCACTGTCTTACTGTTCACAGAGGGCAATAATTAATTTGTCAATAGTTGGACATATGTTCATACAGTTCATATCCTTCATGCAGGCTCACCCACTTTTTATTTGGAAAAGTTAAAATATTTTTTGTACTATGCAAATGCCCTTTTTACATGAAGACGTTCCCTCTATTTTCATAAAAAAAAACCCTCCTGATGTGCTCTTTTGAGATGGCGAACCAGCCCTCAAGATCTCCTGACTTTGGCCAACCTCATCAGAGGGGACATCTGATCAGACCCCTGACAGCTATTCAGTGTGATATCCGGGGCTGATTGAAACAGTCTGCTAGAGGAGTGGACATTTTGATTGGTCAATTCCGGATTTGAAAAGGGGTCTTGCCAAACAGTAAAGTGATGTAGGGTAGAGGTTATACTGACTGATAAATGACAGGTTAATTGATTTATTCACAAAACTAGCCTACATTAAGTGTCATAACAACATAAAACTTTAATGTATATTGCCAAGAGTGTGTTAAGGATATTCCAACCACGGGCAGTGTAAGAAGCTAAGACAAGTCATTCAGCTGACCATGTGCCAGGGCTGCATTACATATAGTGCTACATGTATATGCAGTTGTTGATGGCCAAATTGGTCAAACAAATGAATGACTGATCTAACCACAGAAATAAAGTATAGGGAAGTCCTGACTATTAAACAAAGAATCCATGACAAGTTAATTACAGAGGTCAATGAAGCCCCCAGGTACAATCACCACACCTGGTCAAACTGGACAGTTCACTATATACAACCAAAAATATACATCTCCAGGAGTACAGCATGTACTGAGCTCCATAGAAGGCAGCTGGAACCACTCATCACACATCAATAGGCACACATTGAAATGGGAACCATTCATCACACATCAACTGGCACACATTGAAACTGGAACCATTTGTCACACAACAACAGGCACACATTGAAACTGAAACCACTCATCACACATCAATAGGCACACATTGAAATTGGAACCATTCATCACACATCAATTGGCACACATTGAAACTGGAATCATTCATCACACAACAACAGGCCCATTGAAACTGAAACCACTCATCACACATCAATAGGCACACATTGAAATTGGAACCATTCATCACACATCAATTGGCACACATTGAAACTGGAACCATTCGTCACACTGAAATCACTCGTCACACATCAATAGGCATACATTGAGCCTGGAACCGGCCACTCATCACACATCAAGTCACACATTGAAACTGGAACCATTCGTCAAACAAACAAAAAAGGCACACATTGAAACGGGAACCACTCATCGCACATCAATAGGCATACATTGAACCTGGAACCACTCATCACACATCCATAGACAAACATTGAAACTGGAACCACTTGTCACACATCAATAGGCACACATTGAAACTGGAAGCACTCATCACACATCAATAGGCACACATTGAAGCTGGAACCACTTGTCACACATCAATCAGCACATAACACGCGTTGAAGCTGGAACCACTTGTCACACATCAATCAGCACATAACACGCGTTGAAGCTGGAACCACTTGTCACACATCAATAGGCACAAATTCAAGCTTGATCACCTTGTCACATATCAATTGGCACACAATGAAGCTGCACTCATCACACATGCATCAATACACACATTGAACATGTATTTAACTGGAACTACTCACCACACATCAATAGGTTCACACTGAAGCTGAAACTGTGGGACTAGATGATTATACAATATTACCATAATTAATGGGGGAAACCTTCAACTTCTCAATCGCACAAAAATTAATATTTCATCTCACAAATAGCAGGTTCACATCTGCGAGGCTTGTTAAAGAAACCCACAAAGTTCCAAGAACATCCACTCAAAATTCTCAGAGTACAGTTGATTATACTTGAGTATATAGAAAATCATAATTGATGGTAAAATTAAAGTCCAAACATGAATTGGACAAAAAATCATATATTATCCCACAAATAGCAGGAGAAAATCTTTGAAGCATATTTACAGCCTGCAAAGTTCTAGAAACATCCAGTTCAAACTCATATCTCTACCACCAGTTGATTACCGTTTAGACAGATGGCATGGACAGACTGATGGACTTGATGCCTCCTAACCGACTTCTGTGAGCTGAATATGTCATATATTATCAGATAAATTCAAGTTTGTACAGGATTGACTATAATCTCATAGTATCAGTATCAAGTGGATTTCAAAATGATAAAGGTCATATACAGACAGATATATTTCCTACCTGGAAATTGTTTTACTGGTTTCACTTTCAATCTCAATAGGTTACAGTATAAAGATTTGAAACTAAAATGTAAAACAAAAGGAGGTGCAGAAACCGGTTTCAGGAAGGAAATGAAGTGCAAAAATCAGTATTAAAAAAATGTATGTTCAACTGTTTCTTATGTTCTTTCAATATAATGTCAACCCAGTAGATGAGATAGATCAATGAGTATCAAAGGACAACTATATTTCATTACATCAGACACAAGCTGGGGCATGCTGATTTAGTATGATTAGCAGTTTTCATGAATATCAATGTAAAATTGCTATTTCACATTGCTAACATCTGATAGCTAGCTCTTTTATAAGTATTACTCCCATCTGTCCGTGCCTAACAAAACAGCGAGTTTACTGTCTGCGCGACTGCCATTGCCAACACGTTTCCACGGATTATGATACAGCCAAACTTGTATAAATTGATATGCGTGGACTACACGCGCCGCCGTTTTATGTAAGCTTCTTGGGCCTAACAAATGGTATTCTTACTGATAGTCACACATGTCCAGCTAATCATATCGTAGTTGCATGGTTTTATCATCGCTATATGGCCGAAATAGCGCTGAATGCGACGTTGAACCCTAACTCACTCACACACACTTATTGTTACTGATGATGTATACACTCATGTTGGTGAGAAGAATGTCCAGTTTTCTCACAAACAGAACACATTTCTCTCATTGAAAGACTCCTTTATGAATAGCTCTATTGCCTTAGATAAAGATTTTTTCTCTCCAAGTTTTCTATCTTTCAAAGGTTTGAATGATGTGGTAAACAACAGCAGAAGCAGAGGTATAATATATTCAAGCTGAATCTGATCTTGTCACTGATATAGGTGGATATTATTCCTACATGTCAACATTCTTGCATGTATTAGAGAGATTGGGTATAACATACATACTGTGCATGCCTCTCCATACATGCTATATTGTACTGAGCAAAGAGTAATGTCTGAGAGATGCTTGTTTAGCCCACATTGTTTGTTGTTGTGTATTTGTGAAGGTGAGGCCTCTGTCAGCTGAAGTAATCTCTACAGTTAGTCCTTCATCCTTCTACAAACATCCCAGTCTTACACTGGAGACAGTTTTCACCTTATATAATATCATATATACACCTGGGATTTTTTTCCCCGCCATTTTCACATAGTATCTATTTTCACAAGTTTCTCCTGTACTTGCAACAAAAGACAATTATGACTGAAATGAAAGTTTAGTATTTGGTTTTCAGTTCGCAAAATGGTGCATTTAGTTTAAATATATTTTATTGCCTCAATAATAGCCAAAGGATGTATTTGTTAATTTATCCTTAAAATGGATATTTATCGAATCAGATTTTTTGCGCCTCTGAGATTGTGGGATCCTGACAATTAATCCCTGGAGTTTGATTGGACAATTGCTTGTAGAGCTAGCCCAGTGCTCTTTCATGGGTTATGTATCACCCATTAAAAACCTCGATTATCCATTGTATATTAACAGTTTTAAAAAAAGAGAGAGCGAGAGAATTAAGGTTTAATGTCACGTTCAGCAATATTTCAGCTATATAGTGACTATCAAACAACGAACCGATTTCTCTCAAATAACCCAAGATGCAATCCTCTCTCACTCGACTAAAAATATCTTCCAAATTAGTCACTCGATAAAAAGCATCTCTTACAATCTTAAAATCTAGGTAATTCTGAGATTCTGTTTGTTGATTGTCCACCCACTGAAATATTACATGCTTAAAACAGGCCTGTGCTGTAATATTTTCTATGAAAACCTATTAGAGGTTACCTAAAATCTCCTATGGTAACCTGAAATAGGTCCCCTAACGGGAAAATTAGGGTAACCTATGTTCACCTTGGGTAACCTGTTTGATTGACGGCATCTAATTAACGTATTCCTTTGGAAAAAAAAATAAATAAACACATTATTTTATCATAAAAATCATGTCTTTACTATTTTATTTTTATTTCCAATCCCATGTATAAGAACTATGTATTAAGATTTGTATTAAGAGGTGAACTGGGGTCAAATAGCCTATCGAGTTTACTGAATTCCACCAGAATATAAATTTCCATCTGTTATCTATCTGTATTTAATCATTGAAAACTGCTTAAATGACGAGAGATTACATATGGATAACTTGAGAAACCTGCTTGAATTCTGTATATTTATCATCCATTGATCATGATAGATTTAGATTAACAATGTCACGAATTATCAAAAGTTTTTCGGAATTATTAACTTTTCGTTGCATAACAACAACAACGTGCGCGAATACCTTGTTTACATCACTTGTCCACCAACAATCGATCAATGCGTGGTTGACAAACATCTTCTGAAGCACTTTTTATGACATCATGGGTTTTTGTGCCTCCAAAATCTTTAATTCTTTCGTCTTTGGGGATTCTAAAAATTACTCGTTTCGTTCTTTTGGATTATGGTTTTGTCAAAGTTTCGACCACGTGCAGGGGTTATTCTAGCCCAAAATTGTTCATAAACTCAATTTCAAAATTTTGAAAACTCAATTTTTTTTCGCGCCTACGGCGCGCAAAGAAATCTACAATACTCAATATTTTCGCCTTTTTCATCAAAAAAATGATGAAACTCAATTTTTCCAACTTTTTCATCGCACCAATTACAGAACTGAGGTTGGTCATATGTTTGATCATATGTTTACAAAACTTCTTCAGAAACCATAGGTTGTTTAGCATGACCTCATGCTAATTAAAACATACATGCTAGATGCTATCATTATTAATTATTGAAGCTAAATTTTTTACCATTAACAGAGAAGACTGTGATCGAATATACAACCTGGCAACATTCCTATTGTACAGATTTATACACTCTGAAATCTCTCATAAATATCGCCAGAAAAAAATATTTATGAAATAATTATTCTTTAAAGAGACATTTTAAGTTTGCTTTATTTTAATTGAAACATTATGTAAATAATTATGGTAGACAGTAAAACTCAAATGCACACACATTGTGTAAACAGAAATCAAGGGAAAAAACTCTTACTTGTGATCAATATTAAAGATAACTGCAGAATTTATTACCCGAATTTTCAACATCAGGAGTCCCCTCTTATTGAAATCTTCTTTATTTCTTTTACACTGATTGAAGATATGGATTCTCTGTCCACGGCGACGAATTTTGTATGTCCGTCGTCCTCAAGCTACGAGTATAATATTGGTCGACAGTCTGTGTTGTTGTTGTTGTCGGGAGTGAAGACGTGAAGCGCTCGACCACTTCGCTCATAAGCGTTTCATCAGATAAATGGATGGTTAAATGAATTGGTTGATGAGTAAACAACTGATCCATAAACTGAAACCACGATGGCTTTGGTACGCGACCGTCAAAAGTGCCGGAGTTAAAAATTTACTGCCACGTGCTTGACACGAGGGAATCCTCGCTAGAAAAGGACTGTGCCTCGTTTGAACTACGGCTTTCCCCAAGAATGTGAACCAAGATGGCGGCTCTTCAGTCGCCTTCGCGCTGACTCGCGCTGTGAAGGTTCATTCGTTTTACTTAGATTTGCTTACTTATTTCTTTTACGAACAATAACTACTGATAATTAAAATACATGCGGCATTATTTATTTCCAAAATATTGATGCGGGCGGGTCATGCGAAACAACCTATCAACTGACAACTGGTATGTTGTGGGAAAACTCAAATTTTTTCGCACAAACGGCAAAAATTGCAAAACTCAATTTTTTTAATCAAAACTCAATTTGAAATTTTTCTGCAAAACTCAATATATATTGTTTTTCATCGTGGTAACCACGATGAAAAAACGGCTAGAAAAACCCCTGACGTGCTCGACGAATGTTGTCCGTTTGAGAGGTGCGAGTTTGCTCACGTCGCACTTGCTATACAATCACAGATTCTATTGGTCAATTCAGTTAAAAGCGTCCTCCGATTGGATCACTATTGCAGAAGTTGAAAATGTACTCGTCTTGTTGCAACAACAACATGCGGTTACGACACGGTGTGTGTTATCTCTTTTATCAGGACACCGGAATTCACTTGAACTGGAGACCCGATCATTTTTCTTATACATAATAAAGATTTTAACCTTTATTACTACATTTTCGCGCCAGGTGAACGATATGCATTACTTTAGGTAACCTGTTTTAGGTCTCCTAAAAATTCGTTCGGGCAACCTCCAGGCGAACGCGTTCGACCGTTCGCCATAACAGCACAGGGCTGTTAAAACTAAAGTGTTGAAACTTACTGGTAAAATGTTGAAATAACCCTGTAAGTGTGTCCATAGGGACTGCTCTTGCTGTTAGTTGAACAATCAACTAACAGTGACCTAACTGACAGTTAGTATCATCTTCACAGATAACCACAGATGAATCATTAACACTTGCAACAAGGAGAAATACAGTTGTACAACTGTTCTGCCACTAAATCAAGTGATAAGCACATATATTGGAGGACATGAACAGCACCCCAGCAGTCAAACACAAAGGTAGCATTGTTTTTTGTCTAATCAAGCAAACAGCAACATTTGAGAAGCTCCAGTCTCCTCAGGTAAACATCTATCAGGCCTATCAGTGCAGGATTCTATGTGAAATGTATGAGATTATCCACTGCTTCAAGACATGGGAACATTTCACAACTGATCACAAGGTATTAAAAGGAAAGAGCTTAAACATTTCAAAAATTCCATCTATGATGGATGTTTGAAGATATTCATGTGGAGAATTCCACTGTATAAACACTGTGATTGTCACAAAGTGGTCTTGAACCAGAACAATGTTGATAGGAGAAAGCCTGAGGAATAAACCAGATAGCGATATACCAGCTCCCTGCTTTACTCACAGTGATAGCAGTACCAGCTCCCTGTTCTAGTCACAGAGATAGCGGTACCAGCTCCCTGCTCTATTCACAGAGATAGCGGTACAGCTATCTGGTCTACTCAAAGAGATAGCGGTACCAGCTCCCTGTTCTATTCACAGAGATAGCGGTACAGCTATCTGGTCTACTCAAAGAGATAGCGGTACCAGCTCCCTGCTCTATTCACAGAGATAGTGGTACCAGCTCCCTCATCTACTCACACAAATAGCGATATACCCGGTACCAGCTCCCTGCTTTACTCACAGTGATAGCAGTATTAGCTCCCTGTTCTAGTCACAGAGATAGCGGTACCAGCTCCCTATACTCACAGAGATAGCGGTACCAGCTCCCTGCTCTATTCACAGAGATACCAGTACCAGCTTCCTGCTCTACTCACACAGATAGCGGTACCAGCTCCCTCGTCTACTCACAGAAGTAGCGGTACCAGCTCTCTGGTCTAGTCACAGAGATGACAGTATCAGCTCCCTGTTCTACTCACAGAAATAGTGGTACCAGCTCCCTGCTCTACTCACATAGATAGCGGTACAGCTATCTGGTCTACTCACAGAAATAGCAGTACCAGCTCCCTGTTCTACTCACAGAGATAGTGGCATCAGCTCCCTGCTTTACTCAGAGATAGCAGTATCAGCTTCCATTCTACTCACAGAGACAGTGGTAACAGCTCCCTGTTCTATTCACAGATAAAGCGATACAGCCTCCATGTTCTACTCACAGAGATAATGGTATACCAGCTCCTTGCTCTACTCACAGATACTGCATTCGGAAATTAGAGAAAAGATCCCTTAACCCTATCTGGCCTGGGCTTTTTGGGACCTGTTGTGGCCTGGGGGCCGAAATGGACACTGCCCCCTAATTATTTTTCTTACCCCCTGAACTAGGGGGCTAAAACTTACCACACTATACCCTTGGGTCAAGCTCTACCAGAAAATGTAAAAAAACCAAGATGGCCACCTTGCATACATGATGACGTCACAGTGACATCATTTTCAAAAACAGCATTTTTTGGTCGATTTTTCAGTCAGATTTTCCGATTTTTTTATTTATGCAATTTCTCTGCAAAAACTGCATGATAAATTAGTAAATATTAATGTGATGTGAAATAAAATAGTTTTTGCCCACTTTTCAGCGCGGAAAAGCAGAAATTTTGAAGAAATATGCCAAAACATCACTTTTCTGGGGCCCCACATGGCCGCCATCTTGAATTTACCCATGATCCTCTGCTCGGGGGGTTATGCAAATAGGCTCAAAATGACCCCAATATGATAAACTATAAAGTCATCGAGTTTCAGCTCTCCATTTTATGTCGTTCCGGAGATAGCTCAGAAAGTTTGGTTCATACTCCATGTAAGAATCACGAGACAATGCATACAATAGACAAGTCTGGGACCAACAAGGTGTCTAGACTTGACCCTTTTCAACTGCACAAAGGATTGGACAATAGCTTCCTACATGAAGTATCTACCGACATCATGCAACTTTTTGACGATGGATGTATGCCTATTAACATAAATGGTCAAATGATATCGCATCTCCTTTTTGCTGATGACCTCCTGTTACTGTCTGAATCGCAGGCAGGACTGCAGAGTTGCCTTGACAAACTTCAAGCCTATTGCGACGACAACAAAATGTCCGTCAATATGGATAAAACGAAAGTGGTTGTCTTCAAAAAAGGCCCACAAAATACTAACCAGAAGTGGAATATTGGTACTACTAACATTAGTCAAGTAAACGAATACCAGTATTTAGGAGTTGTGTTTTCCAGAACGGGACACTTTCGGCAAAATATGGAACATTTGAGTCGGAAAGCATCACGTGCTTCGTATTCGTTGATTAATAATTTAACTGATAAACACGTACCCATAAAAACAGGATGCCATTTATACCAAACACTAGTTAAACCTGTATTATTGTACGCCTCTGAGGTCTGGGGGTTGACGCCCTGCAGTACAAAAACATTGACACCATACCATTTGAGAAAGTTCAAAACAGATTTCATAAGAGGTTGCTTCAGGTCAACAGAGGAACGCACAATTGGGGTGTTCGAGCTGAGCTGGGCCTAAACCCTCTCTTTTATGATGTCGCTCTGAGGTCCGTGAAATACCTTAACTACATTGGACAATATCACGACAGACTGACTTTCCATGCCTTCCAGGAACAATTGCTACTAGCTGATAAGAACACTGGCTGGCTGTACAAACTGAAACATTTCCTAAGCGATAAATTAAATATAACCGACATAGATAACATGCATTATTCCTCACTTAAAACATCATTAGATACATATGTGAATTCATGTTTTGATCTATCGCTTCGTGACCATACGCAATCAAATGGATCCAGGAGTAAGTTGAGAACTTACAGATTGTTCAAATCAAATATTGAGTTTGAACCCTACCTATCATTGTGTAGACAATCTCCAGCTCGACAACTCTTCTCAAAATTACGTCTCAGCGACCACAGACTAGCAATTGAGACCGGAAGGCATACTAGACCTATTACTCCTATCGAACAACGGCTATGTAATAAATGTAATATTGTTGAAGATGAAATGCATTTTGTAATGTCCTGCAAAAAATTTGCAGATAATCGATATGTACTATTTCAGTATGTGGTAAGAGAATATCCGGCTTTCATGAAATTAACAACTGCTGATAAATTTATTTTCATAATGTCATGCCGTGATAGTCCAACAATAATTAATACAGTGTGTTCAACACTCCTGAAATGGTACAGAAATGATAGCTAGTGACTGTTCTTTACCAAAGCTATATTCACGTTCAGATATACGCGTTCATGTATATAGATTACATGTGCTTCTGTTTTGCATTTCAGTATTTTACTGTTCTACTGATTTTATTTACTCTTGTACTCTGCCATATCTGGTGTTCGTACAATAAAATCTTGAATCTTGAATCTTGAACCGAAAGTTTGGTAGGGGGGGCCATTTGGATCCCCCCCCAGGCCAGCTAGGGCAGGGCCGTATCCAGGGCCATTTTGATGCCGGTATACCGGTATGGGCGCCCAAACTCAGGCGCCCAAACTCCGGGTCAAAAATATCTTTTTAGGCTGCTTAACCTTACTACATTAAACTGGAGTTCAACTGAAGCCTTCTTCAAACTTTGTAATTCAATACAGTGTCGCGACCGCTATCATAACTTTGAGTTCAATACACATAGAACACGCGTTGCTGGCCACGCTTTATGCATCACATATACTTTAAATGGCATTGCATTGACCCCTCTAGTAGGCAATGATCGCTGTGCTGCAGTGGTTTTCATCTGGGCATCGTTGCACGAAACTTGCGTAAGTTACGATCGACGTAAGGACTTACACCTGCGTTGCGCTCATACTACGCCCGGCTCTACACGCGTCTCACGAACCTGGTGCAAGGCAGACGTAATTACATCAACATTTACGCAATGCGTAAGTTTCAGATTTTCGCCTCTGCAATAAATATCACTTGGAATTTATGTTTAATTAGTATTGGATACAAGGTTTCGACCAGTGTGCTATAATCATAGCCGACAATGAACTTTGTAAATATTTAACCTCGATAATTACACGTCAGAGCAATCTGCTTTTGAGGCTAAGGATCGTAACTCTTGTATTCGCTCTTTTGTGAAAGGAGGTGCGAAATACTGCACATTGTCTTTGAGAGATCGTATGCTAGGACAGAATAAGTAAAAGAACGACCATTTTCTGACTCCAAAAGTATTGTACATTTTATAAGATACATCAAATTTGTCAACTACGTCATTAGATTAATCTACTATACAGGCATGGTTACATGCAAGCGAAGTTGCGCTCACGCTAAGCATACTCTCGGGCAGACTTAAAGTTACGCAATAACTTACGGCTTTGCGTAAATTTAAAGGCTTTGTGACACGGGTCGGCGTAGCTACGCTCACGCTAAGTATGACTTACGCACGGACTTAGGCTTACGCACAGTTCGTGCAACGGTCCCCTGGTCTTCCTACAGCAATCAAAAACTTGAGAACAACCGATGTGTGGGGAATGCGCTATATCGGTGGCAACAACAACGACCACGTGTTTGAGAGAACAGGATTACGGGAAAACGGGAAAATATACACCCTGGCACCGATTAAAGCACTGAACTGGTATTTTCGAGGATCCAACAAACCCTGATGTAAGTCAACAGCATCGGAGATTCCATGGTTTTTGTGCAGCAGCAACAATCGTCAAATTTACGTGCAACAACAACAACAACAACGTTGAATATTACCGGTGTCGTCGAATACCGGTGTCCCCCAAAAATCTCTGGATACGGCCCTGTAGGGTTAACATTTGTGGGACCTGGAAACTGGTTAATAACTGCAAAATGTCATGGGAAAGTTCTTCACATGACATTTGTTATCATTCTCATTATTCTGTATCGAAACGAGCCTTGTTCAAACTATTTAAAAGTTTACTTCTAACTTTGATACAACAGGCAATGCCTTCAAAAATAGCCCAATATATGCACAGAGGGTCACAAAGTTGCATACTAAGACTTGCTAAACAAGAGGGTAACATCATTACAACATATGTGAACAAGTGTAACAAATCTTAGCAGTGATGGTCAATGGTTAAAATGTAGCCTGATGTTGCAATATAGTTTCTAGAGATAAAACAACCAAGACTGGAAGGCAGCACGGGGTGTACTCTTGTGGTGTGTATAGAAAGCCTGACTGGTTTCGATCTAGGTGATCTCTTCAGAGGCTGTTGCAATATACTTAACTTGGTTACAATAGAAACAAATACTACCATTGGTAGTTACAATGTAACATATATTAACACTGTTGACTACAATGTAACAGGTATGGAAATTAATGGCTACAATTGTAACAAATTCTAGCAGAATTGACACAACTGATTTTAAAATACCAACTATATTAATCACATTTGGATACAGTGTAATATTATATGTTAATAAATGGAATGACAGTTATACACATGGACTTTTAATACAAAGTGACAGTCAGAATTTTATAACATTAGAAGAATACTTGCATTCCAATAGACTAAACACTAAATTCATTCCTCAGAGTTTGTATGCAAACAAGTGCAATTGTGACATGTTAAGCATCATTCATCTAATGTAGGGAAATCAATATACCATTCAAAAATACCACTTATATATCTTTTAACATATTAGATGTCTATATAAACAAGTAAGATGGTTCCATTTTGACATGCTTGCCCAACATCTGAACAGCAGACATATTCATGTTCATGTTCCTGTGTTAAAGATACTTTTACTGTATACTATTTCTATATCTGGTTCATATGGTACAATGACACTTTTATTACAGACCGCAGGTCTATAGTCATAATAATAGCACATATCCATAACAACAGACCTATACAGTTGGAACCTCATGAAATTTTGTAACAAAAATATTTTTTTGAGAACATATATATGTAGGTCGAATACATAAGACCAATTGAATTGATTGTATATTGTGTAACACAGGTGAATGCACCGAGGCTCTTATCATTTGGTGACTATAAAAAATATGGAGATCTAGCTACTCTAATCGAGCATGCCTATATAGATATATGTACATGCTATATATTGCCTGCAGGCCCAACCACCTCGCTGGGGGTCTAATAACACCCCAGCCACCAGTCAGACTTTTGGACCGCATTCGGGGCCTTCGCGCACATCGCCGGAAGTGACATCATATATAGTAAAATAGATGTTTACCGAACATTTCGATTACTTTTCAAGTCTGCATAATAGCTCTGTTGACCTAGCGTTAAAAAGAATTATCTGGAGATAATTTTCCCTGTTTATCTGGACAGAGCATATGAAAAGTAGTTCGCTCATGTGCAACACTAAAGGAGTTGTTCAGCCAGATTCAAACTGAACCGTGCGTTGGTTGGTTTCCCCCATACGTCATAGCAACGTAGTAAAGGTTAACTTCCGCTATTGGTGGCAGGGATGGTAATGGAGCCTGCGAAATGGAGCATGCGCTGTGGGGAGGTTGCTGCAGGCCATGCTTAATCAGCATGCAGTGTTCACCATACAGCTTTGTTAGATTTTATCTTTTGCTCCAGATGCTGCCTGAATAACTTATCATAATATATTACCCAATGCAATTTTATTTGGATGAAATCATGTATCCAAGACACCTGTTCTGTCCAGATATATTTCTACTCGTTTTAGAAACTTTAAGTTGAAACTACCTGGGATGGTGAATCCATTAGTGGAATGATTATGGCATATGTATTGGAAGTCTGTGGTCATCCTTTTTTTTTTTTTTTTTTTCTTAAACACTGAATCACATCATGAAGTGGACTTATCCATGCAGTCAAGATATGTCACATGTGGTATACTAGTTAGACCGGACTGGCACACAATGATCATAGTTTCATTAACCTAATTACGTAGTAACCTACTGTGAAGGCCGTTGGGGAAGGTAACCAGTGAGATTTATTATAAAAGGTAATAAATAAATTATTACAGTTTCATTGTCATTTTTATAACACATGCATTTTCAAATTCAGCCGTTGTCTGTCCCATAATCATGATAATGTTATTTCCAGATCATGTGTACCTAATTTATAATATTCAACATATTTTTCTGTATCTTTTAAAACAGAGTTATGCCCTCTGGCAAGAGGCCATATTAGAAGCAATTTGATGTAGAGGGTTTTTTTCTAGAATATACAGAGTGTACATGTAGTTGACATACATGTAGTCTCACTATGAAGATCCACTCGGGGAAAGCAGGTTAATATGTCAGGTATTTTGCATAGTATTTCAGGTTGAATCTAATACATACGTATTTTATCTAGCTGTCATATACATGATGTAGGTAGTGAAAAATTTCTGTTTCATTACCAATACAAGTATTATACAGATTAGGGACATTGGCCTACGAAACCATAATCATGGCGCAAAATAAAACCCATGCAGCTATTCAGGTACAAACTTACATGGTTTCCAGTGAAAACTGATCACCCACATTTTGGCCTGAATTACCATAATCAGAAAATGAGTCCCAATTTCATGAGTTAACACACCATGTCTAATTGCCATGACTCTAGCGACGGTCTAAGAGCATAGAAGTCTGTGCCAGGGTAGAGTCTACTTTACATATAATTGTTGGACAACTGCCATGGTCATTCGAACATTCAGTCCCTCCCATTAGAGAAATCAAATAACTGAGTTTATAGTCCACTATATAGTTGTGAGGAAATTCTAGTTCATATGGGGTCTCACATGTGGCGACTGGGACAGATATTTGGGATATTCCCAATATAGAATAAATATGGGTATACCAGTATGATCCCACAGAAAAATCAGTTTTACTTTGGACCAATTAAGTTCCAGAGAGTCATATCGGCTAGTGACCAAATGTATACCTCTGCTTTCATACAAGTCACAATCGAATAAGACAAAGAAATAAATTACAATATGGAATTTCTTTCTCAAGTTTAATATTTGTTGATAATCAATTTGAATAGTGCAATAGAATAGAAAACTAACCGTGCGTAAAATAACCATTGTGCACGCCTATGAGAACATTATTTCTTAACTATCACAATATTATACTGCTAAATATCTGGAGTTCCAACTGACAAGCTGTAACTGCGGGAGAGAATGTGAGGTGGCTCGATATGGCTCCAATCACCATGATCAGCATCCATCACCTCTGTGTGTCCACACTATTTGCAGACCTCTCAAGTTATAATTTTGCCAAGGCGTGAGATTTGAGTATATCCGCCCAGGAGATACGAGCCCCCGACAAATGCGAATTTCTAGGCGTCATTACATACAATTTTTTGGATTTTTGTTTCATATGTAATCAGCCCACTGGTACTTTTACATATTTCACCCTTCACGGAGGCTGTAAATGGATACTTTACAACCAAATCCAGGAAAATTTCGAAATTACTGACTTCTTTTTTCTGCAAACTGCAACAATTTTGAATGATTCTTGGTTATTTTAGAAAGAATTTCATGAAAATGCCCAGATGCGTGAGATTTTTATATAGCTGCGTGAGAGCGTGAGACCGATGTCAAGTGCGTGAGAGTTGATAGGTATGTATTTGATGGGTTAGTCCAGTGATGAATAAACATATCACATGTTCTTATCTGCTTCTATTTTCAACATGTTCAATATATTTTGCCAATATATATATCTGCATACATTTCAGGACAAATGGCAATAATATACTTGTTTGTATAGAAACCAACGAAAATGACAAAAATTATCACAACATTGTAGTTTACAGCCACTTTGCCTTTTAGCATGAACGCCATAAGCCTTTCTCTTATCTCGGTTAAGTGAATGTAAATAGACCACTGTTCAGATTCAGACATTTCTAACCAGCAATATTAGAGAGTAAATATTTTGCCTAATCTTAAATCTCCTATTTTCTGAACCACCCTTAAGATCAATATGACACAAGATATGAGAGATACAGAAATCAGGTGAATCAGAGACACCCCACCCCACAACCAGAGTATCAAGTTTATATTAAGCCAGCAGGAGTCAGACAGGTACGCCTAATCCTAGGTAGTTCTGGATTGAGAGCACATTTTCTGGGAAATCGTTTTTTCTACATTACTATACATGGTTGTTATCTTAGTCCTCAAGTGCCAGTGAAACTGCATTGCTATAACTAAAGTGATTAGTGATAAAGTTATGTAATATTATAAACTCCCTTCCCCCTCTTCCAAATTATCTCCCTCCTCCCAGCTTTTAGTATTCAAATTAAGCATCGGATCAGTGTTAGATAGCAGATTATATAAATACATGCTAGAGATATGGCGATATCTATATACTTCACAATGTTTGTGTCTGTTGGAATGTTCACTACCTGGTCACAGTTTCCGAAGTCCAACAAACCATGTGACCGAGCACCACCCAGGACCCTATACCAGCACTTGATAGCTGATCAGGACAGTACTGCACCAGTGCACTAAGTCCCCAAGTCCCAAGTTTTAATTAAACCTCAATATTCACAGTAAAGTGATGTGATAGAAAGTTAGATCAAACAATCTGACCCCACAAACTAGCTATCCACCAGTCAGGGAGGTTATGGTAGTATAATACTACCTGACATATCTTGGTTGATAAGAAAGGTTGTCATGTTCAGAAGCTAATTTTTACTGCAAACTCGCCCTCTTGCACTCTCTCAGCTGTCACTACAACTCATTTCACTAAAAGTGATTTCAACTGAAGTGAGCCTCGGTCAAAACTGAGGGCCCTTGTAGGCCTACTGCAGATAACAAAACGGTAACACCTTCATGTGATTTCCTTTATTTGGCAATGAACCATTTTGAGTTCTACATTGAAAAATTTGCAAGCAATGGCCATGCAGTTGTCAACATATTCTAATATCAAATCATCATACCCCATATGGCTACCACATATACCTACCGCAGTTTGTACTCCTACATGCAAACCACATGCATCGGCGGTAATACACATCAATACACTTAAAAACATCGATGTTCCATTATTGGCAATACATGCTTAACACAAGGCATTTTGTTGTGATAAAAAGTTAGGTTTCACCACCTGGGAATAACAATCAAGTCATGATTATAGCCAAAAGTTTTGCTCGTGAGTATTCAATTATGTACATATATACATGTAGATTCAGTACGTGCTAAAAAAATTTCTCTCCATTCTGTCTATCAGTGATCATGACGAGTAAAAGACCTTCTTTATATTTTCCCGGATTTAACAAAATCTTTATGTCGAGTTTCCAGCAAGTCTTCTGAATTTTCCAGATTAGATCTGAATTCCTTTTGCAGTTTAAATAATGGAGTTCTCTCACATGTACTTGCAAATAAATTCTTTAATGTTCATTAAGAAATCCTTGACCCTCTGGTTGAATTTGACCTCTGGCATGAATAATTCATTGTCAGTCCTCGCTATATTTGGTTGATATATAGCTCAAGTATGATCTGATTTATCTACATGAGTAAATGTTCATAGAAATGAAGAGATACACCGGTATGCATTACATCTGAAAAATTGAGTAATTTGGATTGAAGTTATCCTTTTTACCCCTTGGCTACATTTTTATTGTCATTGTACATTGTGCATCCATCCATCCGTTTTCTCATTACTGGTACCACTATATCTCATGGCTAGGAGCACCAAAATTAACACATTCATGTGGTCACAAAGCAGAAGCCTATTGAAAATCAGCGAGATTGACCCATATTTTTCCAGGTCACACTGTCAATTTTCAAAACTTGATTGTTATTGAATCTAATATCTAATAAACAACTACACCTTGGAGTACTAAACTTACTTTATTAATACATATGGTCTTACAGCAGGAGCCTATCGAAAATCATTGACACTGACCTATATCTTCCAGGTAACTGGGTCAAATATGTTGATTTGTTACTGGCTGCTTATTACCACCATATTTCACATATAATAATGTCTAAGCATAATGAATATACACAAGACACACATCTGGTCATGGACTATAGAGCCAAAATTGATCTTGGTGTACTAGTATTGTCATCATGTATGTCATTTATCTGTTCATCCATCTCTGTTTTCGCATTACCATCATATCTCAAGAATGAATATCTGGACATACCAAACTAACTTACATCACACATGCATGTGGTCATGAAACATTAGCCAATCAAAAACCAGTGAAACTGACCCATGGTTTTCGGGTCGCCAGGTCAAAATCCTTGTCAATTGGTCACCATTCAATTATCAGAAGAATGACTTTGCCTTGGAGCACCAAACTTGCATAACCCATGGATGAGATCATAGAGCAGAAGTCTATCGCACTAGGCGAGATTGACCTATTTTTGGGGGTCACTGGATCAAAGTTGTTCCTGTCATCACCAATTAGATTTTAGCTACCATAATTCAAGACTGATAATCGGCTTACTGAAAACACTGCACACATGCGGTCTTGGGCTTCAGCCAAAATATGAATTGAAGTATTGTCATCGTGTGCATATATCGTGTATGTAGTACAATATGTTCAACCTATCTCCAGAAAAGACATGTGCTCACTGACTGACCTATATTCTCTGGATCACTAGGTGATGAAGCTCTCAATGTGTCACCAATTGATTGCTGCCATGAAAAGGCCCTATTTAATTACATCCAACATGTCCAAGGCTGAGGGGATTCTTCAATGTGCCAATATCATGAACTTAGGGGTCAAAATTTACACCTGTAAGTGTCCCTGACAGGTAATTTTTGGAAGAAACAGGTGGAGAAATGAAGTGGTAGGTAACCGATAATTATTTTTTTTCTTCGATATTCAAAATATATCTTTGACCAAATTTATTCCAAACTGCTGCTAATTAGTGCATGTAAACAGGGTGTCATTAATTTACTGATAGCTTGCAACATGTAGCTTTGTTACTGATCTTGAATATGCAGCTACTTGACAATTCCAATGATAGCCTGTTCAGGTAATTCTAAAAGGCGACAGGTAACTTTTTTGGTCACCTGTTTCATGTGACAGGTAAATTATTTTAAATATTTCAACCCTTGAAGGAACTTATATATACGTATATCACACATTCCATATAAATCATAGATAATTTATAATTTCTTGTTCTGAACGGTTTCTTTGTTCTTCCAATTTACTCACTTGTTAAGGCCGACTCCACTTTTATCAGTACAAATTTGGACATAAAATAGTCTTTTGTATTCAGGGTTTTAGAAAAGCATGGCAATGCATGGACACTGGCCAGAATGGATCAGCATTCTGCAGATTAACTTTGTTCAAGTGATATCATGGAATACAAACTTGACACATGAGGTGATCCTAAAACCAATTAACTGTTGTTTGGCTCACAGTATGTGTACAGGTACACACCTGTACAGATTTGGAATTCTCAAACATGGCTAGTCATGGGCAGGTAAACACCTTTATCAGGCCAGTCCACCTGATGGCAATAACTCGTAATGTGCCAGCATATGGGGTTCTTCTACCTGGATACGAGACCATCAATAATTCAAGACTGGTAATATTGATCGACTGTTTAGTAGCATTCTGCCCTCGCTTGGTTCAATAATTAATCATCATTGTAGGTCCCGAGCACATTAACGCACAGTTTGAATCCAATCTTGAGTCTAATTATCACAATACTGCAAATCCTTTTGAACATGGCAAGAAAATTAGGTAATTTGTACACAGGGATAAAGTAGTGGCTCAGCAAATCACTCCACACATGGAAGGATATGATTGAATGTGTTGATTCTATTGTAGGCCTGTATATGTATGAAGGCCAAATGTACAAATATCCAGAACCACTCAGTTATCGAACCGAAAACCTAATTGTTTTATAATAGATAACTTAAGTTATCAAAGAGAAAACCATTGTTTTTCGAATTGAAAAGTGAAGTTAACATTCGAAAACCTAGGTTATCTAACAGACAACCTCAAATTTCTCTTTCCTTACCCTATAGAGTTTCTGTTTCTCAACATCGAAAATCACATTTTTCTCTGGATAACTTAAGTACTTGAACGGAAAACACCAGGAATACAGAAACTCGACGTTAGAAAGTTGAGTTTCACTTTACGACAACTGCAAATTCGAAAACCTAGGGTATATCGATTGATAACTTAATTTTTCTGGATGAGTGTCCAAACTAAAAGAGAAACTCAAGGTTGAAAGAGGAACTCAGGGTTGTGTGGTGTTTTCGGAAGGTTGAAAGAGGAACTCAGGCTTGTGTGGTGTTTTCGGACTCCGGCTTGTGTGATGTTTTCGGAACTACTGAAAACACCACACAACCCTGAGTTCCTCTTTCAACCTTGCGTTTCTCTTTTATTTTGGACACTCGTCCAGAAAACTTAAGTTATCAATCGATAACCTAGGTTTTCGAATTTGCGGTTGTCGTAAAGTGAAACTCGACCTTCTAACTTCGAGTTTCTATATTCCTGGGTTTAGAGCTCTTTGCTGCATGTTGACTGATCAAAATGTCAGACACCACCACACAATGTATTCAATGAACAGATAACTGATATTATTTATTTGAAGTAGACAGGAGTATATCCTGTATGATGGAGCCTAGTTTATACAAGCAGTAAATCATCATAGACTGGGTAAATTAATGGTATGGTACTTTGAACTAGGCCTGAAAACAGTTTAATAGCCATATATATGCTGCAGGCCATAAACTGGGGAAATAATCTTAAGTTGTAATTCAACTATCCAGTCAAGCTGACTGGCCTCACCAGACAGGTCATTGTAATTCATAATTGATTATACATAAATAAACAGACATGTGCTGTCTCTGGGTCAGCAGTAATTAATGCTGGCAGTGAATGTTATCTCACTTTATATCAGTGTGAGAAGTGTGATTCTGTGTAATTAATTTCGCTATGTGGTTCTGTCTGTATTTCTGGTTGGTCAACAATAGGAAAACGGCACAAACCCTAGAGTGCCGGAATATCAAAACTCTTAAGTTAGAAAGTCAATTTTCACTTTACGACATCCATCAATTCAAAAACCAAGGTTTTCTACACGAATGTACAAAAGAGAATAGAAATATGAAGTTGAACGAGAAAATCGGGGTTGTCTGCTAGATAACCTTTGTTTTCGACTGTTAACTTAAGTTATCAATTCGAAAACGTAGGGTCTCGTTTCGAAAACTTAGGTTATCTACAGTCTACAGACAAATGTGATTTTTAGTTTTGTGGATTACGTAAAGAGAAACTCAGGGCTGTTTGTTAGATAACCCAGATTTTTTATTGTTAACTTACGTTTTCAATTCAAAAACCATGGTTTTCTCTTTGATAAATTTATCTGTTAGAAAACTTAGGTTTTCGGTTCGATATCTGAGTTTCTGATTATTTGGACATTTGGCCTTCCATATACGTACCCTAAATTAAAACATTTTCATTCTGAATCAATCCCAGCAATTTCTTAATAATAAACTGCGAAGCCATTTCGAATGAGCCATCATAGTTTGGTGGAAATAAACATCAGCAATTTCTCTGATCAGGATGGTGGAACTTAACAGCAATTTCTCTCCCCATAATGGATGATCATCCTGGCATGCCTGATGTTTGGAGAGTGGGGAGGGAGGGGGAGTAAATGCTCTGGACATGATGGGGAGGGTAATTAGTGATTGCTCTGGATACAATGATGATTTGGGCAAACCTCCCTTTTGGGAAAAAATATATAATTTTCCCATACAAATTCCCTTTTCAGATGGTAATTTTGTGGTCATGATGTTGGGGGGATCAGCAATTTCTGTAGTCATAATGGAGGGGCACCCATAAATTTTGTGGTCATGTTGGTGGGGTCATCAGTAATGTTTTTGGCCATGATGGTGGGGTCATCAGTAATTTCTGTGGTGGGCAATTTTTGTGGGCATGATAGTGGGGTCATCAGAAATTCCTGCGTTCATGATGGAGGGTCATCAGCAAGTTCTGTGGTCATTATGATGGGGTCATCAGCAATTTCTGTGGTCATGATGGTGGGGGGATCAGCAATTTATGTAGTCATGATGGTGGGGTCACCTGTAAATTTTGTGGTCATGTTGGTGCATGGGGTCATCAGTAATTTCTGTGACCATGATGGTGGGCCGGGTCATCAGCAATTTTTGTGGGCATGATGGTTAACTTTAGATTTCAATTCAAAAACCATGGTTTTCTATTTGATAACTTATCATCTGTCAGCAAGTTCTGTAGTCATGACAGTGTGGTCACCAGCAATTTCTGTGGCCATGATGGTGGGGGATCAGCAATTTCTGTGGCCATGATGGTGGGGTCATCAGCAATTTCTGTGGCCATGATGGTGGGGTCATCAGTAATTTCTGTGGCCATGATAGTGGGGTCATCAGTAATTTCTGTGGCCATGATGGTAAGGGTCATCAGTAATTTCTGTGGCCATGATGGTGGGGTCATCAGTAATTTCTGTGGCCATGATTGTGGGGTCATCCGTGATTTCTGTGGCCATGATGGTGGGGTCATCAGTAATTTCTGTGGCCATGATAGTGGGGTCATCAGTAATTTATGTGGCCATGATAGTGGGGTCATCAGTAATTTCTGTGGCCATGATGAGTAGTCATCAGTAATTTCTGTGGTCATGATGGTGGGGTCATCAGTAATTTCTGTGGCCATGATAGTGGGGTCATCAGTAATTTCTGCGGTCATGATGGTGGGGTCATCAGTAATTTCTGTGGCCATGATAGTGGGGTCATCAGTAATTTCTGTGGTCATGATAATTGAGGCCATCAGTAATTTCTGTGGCCATGATTGTGGGGTCATCAGTAATTTCTGTGGCCATGATGATGGGCTCATCAGTAATTTCTGCGGCCATGATGATGGGGTCATCAGTAATTTCTGTGGCCATGATTGTGGGGTCATCAGTAATTTCTGTGGTCATGATAGTGGGGTCATCAGTAATTTCTGTAGCCATGATAGTGGGGTCATCAGTAATTTCTGTGGCCATGATTGTGGGGTCATCAGTAATTTCTGTGGCCATGATTGTGGGGTCATCAGTAATTTCTGTGGCCATGATGGTGAGGCCATCAGTAATTTCTGTGGCCATGATTGTGGGGTCATCAGTAATTTCTGTGGCCATGATGATGGGGTCATCAGTAATTTCTGTGGCCATGATGATGGGGTCATCAGTAATTTCTGTGGCCATGATGGTGGGGTCATCAGTAATGTCTGTGGCCATGATGGTGAGGTCATCAGTAATTTCTGTGGCCATGATGGTGAGGCCATCAGTAATTTCTGTGGCCATGATTGTGGGGTCATCAGTAATTTCTGTGGCCATGATGATGGGCTCATCAGTAATTTCTGCGGCCATGATGATGGGGTCATCAGTAATATCTGTGGCCATGATAGTGGGGTCATCAGTAATTTCTGTGGCCATGATAGTGGGGTCATCAGTAATTTCTGTGGCCATGATTGTGGGGTCATCAGTAATTTCTGTGGCCATGATAGTGGGGTCATCAGTAATTTCTGTGGCCATGATTGTGGGGTCATCAGTAATTTCTGTGGCCATGATTGTGGGGTCATCAGTAATTTCTGTGGCCATGATGGTGAGGCCATCAGTAATTTCTGTGGCCATGATTGTGGGGTCATCAGTAATTTCTGTGGCCATGATGATGACCTCAGTAATTTCTGCGGCCATGATGATGGGGTCATCAGTAATTTCTGTGGCCATGATGGTGGGGTCATCAGTAATTTCTGTGGCCATGATGGTGAGGTCATCAGTAATTTCTGTGGCCATGATGGTGGGGTCATCAGTAATTTCTGTGGCCATGATTGTGGGGTCATCAGTAATTTCTGTGGCCATGATGGAGTTGTCAGCAATTTCTGTGGCCATGATGGTGGGGTTATCAGTGATATCTGTGGCCATGATGGAGTCGTCAGCAATTTCTGTGACCATGATGGTGGGGTCATCAGCAATTTCTGTGGCCATGATGGTGGGGTTATCAGTGATATCTGTGGCCATGATGGAGTCGTCAGCAATTTCTGTGACCATGATTGTGGGGTCATCAGTAATTTCTGTGGCCATGATAGTGGGGTCATCAGTAATTTCTGTGGCCATGATTGTGGGGTCATCAGTAATTTCTGTGGCCATGATTGTGGGGTCATCAGTAATTTCTGTGGCCATGATGGTGAGGCCATCAGTAATTTCTGTGGCCATGATTGTGAGGTCATCAGTAATTTCTGTGGCCATGATGATGACCTCAGTAATTTCTGCGGCCATGATGATGGGGTCATCAGTAATTTCTGTGGCCATGATGGTGGGGTCATCAGTAATTTCTGTGGCCATGATGGTGAGGTTATCAGTAATTTCTGTGGCCATGATGGTGGGGTCATCAGTAATTTCTGTGGCCATGATTGTGGGGTCATCAGTAATTTCTGTGGCCATGATGGAGTCGTCAGCAATTTCTGTGGCCATGATGGTGGGGTTATCAGTGATATCTGTGGCCATGATGGAGTCGTCAGCAATTTCTGTGACCATGATGGTGGGGTCATCAGCAATTTCTGTGGCCATCATGGAGGGTCATCAGCAATTTAGGTGGTCATGATGGTGGGGGATCAGCAATTTCTGTGGTCGTCAGCAAATTCTGTTGTCCGGGATCATAAGCAATAGTTTAGTCATGATGGTGAGGGTAGGGGTCATCAACAGCTGCTCTAATTACCATGATGGTGCAGTTGGGGGAGTGAGTGAATGAGTGGATATGATTTAACGTCACTTTCAACTTTATTTCAGTCATATCACAACGTTTGGTTCCTATTCCTTTTCACACCCACAAACCACACGGGAGGGGATTATAAACTATTCCATCTAAATTACATAATGTAGTATGGATAATACTTGGTATTCAGTGCAGGATTTCTAGAAAAAAAAACATAACCAGATAATACCTCGCCCAGATAGAATGCATTGGCTTGTAAACATGGTAAACACGCATTGTAAGATGACAGTTTAACAAAAGCTAAGAAAAAGTCTGACACAAATCATTCAGCTGTAACACAGTCATGAACAGAAACACCAAAATAAGGAGTATTTGTCTAATCTCTTATCCATGTTAACTGAAGTGTGATTCCATAACTCGTTCTTCCTGCGATGTTGTCAATGTGAGAACTTGAGAGCTTGACATAGCAATTAGGGAATTGCCACTAACAAACAAGTCTGACAAGTTGTTTGTCGGAACTAAACATTCTCAACAGGTTCTCTCTCCTATTATGATGGCTTCATTCACACTACCAACATGTCCAACCATACAAATGAACCATTAAATCCAACATACATAATTACTAAAAAAGAAACAGCAGCTAATGGCTATTGTTGTGATGTGGGTCATTATTTTCTTCAGGCATGCCAGGCTGTCTTTCCCTCATAATCCATCTGGGATGGAGTCATTGCATAGAGCAATTGAGGGGGAGGGTGGGGGAGGGGGGCTCAACCCCTGACAGGCTTGCAGCATTCAGACATCTTTCTCAATCTTTGTAATATTACAATGAAGTATAGGTAGTTCAAATCCTGAATATAAGGCACAGGATATTAACATGTCACCCCTATCAGAGGATATGGTACATACCATGATCTTTTCATCTATGATATCAGTATATATGAATTAGGGACTCTCATTCTGATTTACAGGGGTTTATTAGAGGTGCTTATTTTCAGGTTTGACCTGTGTTCCCCGGAGATGCATGGATATGGTATATTAAAAGGTACAACTGAAGTATACAGTTCTATATATTATGTTTATTGAGAACAATTTATGAGATTACTAAGTCCCACAGGTTTTTCTTTACTTTTTTACACTGTCTTCAAGTATTATCAACTCACTGGTTTTCAGTGTTACTGTGAGGGTATATGTATGATATATGTGCACTGCACAGTTCGTTTTCTATTTCAGGGGTTGAAATTAACACCTGTCCACCTGTCTCTGACAGGTACTTTTTGAATGCGATACTGGTAGGCAGAAAAATAAGTTACCTGTCTCAATTGACAGGTAGCCAAAAAAAAAAATATGGTTAACTCATTTTTGATATAAAAAAAAACTTCAAACAGCTTAATTAATGCATTATTATCTGGACAAAAATCGGGCCTTCATGTACTGGAAGATTTTTTGCATATTTATGCAACATTGCAAAACACAAAAGCAACATTATTATTTCTCATCATTAGTGGGTTCAGGTTACTGTTGGGAAGAGACAGGTGGAAATAATTTTTATCTGTCACCCGAGACTGGTATTTTTTTTTTAACATTTCAACCCCTGCGATTTAGAATATTCTATGAATCTTCCAATGGTATTGTTTTTTTAACATTTCAACCCCTGCGATTTAGATTTCCATTCATGACAATCTATGCCTCTTCCAAGCTCTTCAAATTTGAACATTTCTTTAGTGCTAATCTGTTCATAGCTTCAATTCCATTAATTAGTTGATTTCTCCAGTTTTATGACCTGTAGTTAAATAGTATATTTCTAGAAAAGTATAATATCATGACGGTTCCAAGTTCAAAGTTGTGGTTATATTAAGAACCAGGTAAAGACAAAAGCGATGCCTGAGTTTTCTATGTATATATGTTGTTCTGGTTGCTAAGACATTAATGGTTTGACCATCACATTGTATATCAATTTTGTTCAATTGAAAATACATAAATTCCAAACAAAAAATATCTGGGACATTTGTTTTTTTTTTTTTTTTTTAATTGAGGGACAGATATTTTGGTGAAGGATTGTTCTCGATTAACCCCGGCGCACACGAAAGATATCAGCTGAGCTAACGGCCTCAATTGCCTGTCAGCTCAGGGGCTAGCTCTCGTGTGGTTTCAGCGCACACAGTGAGCAAAAGTTTCACGAAATTGATTTCAGTTCCCGCATAACGTCTTCTTCAAGTCCACTTTGAAGAGTCGTGCGTATGAATCGCGTGAAAATAACATGCGATTCATTGACCGGTCCAATAAAACTGCTGAGCTGTTGGCTTGCGTTCGCCACACACGCTGAGGATTTGGCCTCACGAGGCGAAATTATCAAACAAGTTTGATATTTTTTCCCCGGCCTTGCGAGGCCAAAAACTCAGCAAAAACTGCCCGCACACGAGAGCTAGCCCCTGAGCTGACAGGCAATTGAGGCCGTCAGCTCAGCTGATAGCTCTCGTGTGCGCCGGGCTTCAGCAAAGTTAATAAACATGTATTGGAAATTTTTGAACTTCTTGAAAAATAAATGTGTGAACATGGAGGCTCATTTTTACCTGCGGCACGCAGGTCTACGGGAGGCTCGCGTTGTTGTTGTTCTTCTTCTTCTTGTTCTTGTGACTTTTTGAAATGCGCATGCGCTAAGAGAGTGTGATCTCTGCCACACTTTTCTTTTCAACCTCCGATCTCACATGAAACCACTGTCTTCAAGCGCGTTTGAATTCATTTGCAACTATATTCGGTGGAATGAATTATTGCTTCGTTGATTTCCGTTCAGACTTCAATTCTCTTACGTCCAGTCGCTTTAAAGCTGTCGGTCGTCACATCAGTCACTGTCTTCAGATATTACCATTTTCATTGAACAGTATGCAGATGTATACACAATTTAAGATCCTTGGATTTCTTATATACCAAAGAAGATGAGCCGCAACCTTGTCGGTGGTTCAGCTAATTTGCATACAGTCCCAGGCGACTGTCTTAGAAAGTAGAAAAATAAGTTCACTACTTCTAGTAATCATTTTATCTACCCAATCTAGATAAAACACAAATTGGCGAAGAAGCATAACAAGTAACGCATTATCATTATGATTAACATTGAATAATACTTGGTATCAAATTATAGATCATGCATCATAAAAACAAACGCAACAATTACGTTTCAGAAGTAAGCGGAACAACTCAGCAACTTTCACCGAATAAAGATGTTTAACTTTACCCCCAAGCAATTCGCATATATGGAAATATGTTTTGAAAGGAAGAATAACTTAACCCTCTGTGGGAATCGAAACAATGACCCTCCAATCCCTGGACTTGCACTTAATGGTAGCTATACCGATTCATTGATAATACTCAAAACTGACTTTATGCGCAAACGGTTTTATAATACATAAATGACTATGTACTATTTAATGAGTCCGACAACCCTATGCGCGAACAGTACATCATAGTTATATTGTGTACTTTCGGTTACAAGCATGAAATTTGGCACATAGCTATTTCGAATGATCCTCTTTCGGAACCAGTCCCTCTATCCTCATTCTCGCAAGCCAGGGCCTTGCTTCGCTGGTATTGATGTTCTCGTCCTCTTCCGCACTCATAATCCCTTTAGAATTGCATTAATCACTTCCGTAAAATCAATACTTATGTGTATCAGCAGACAACGGGCAGAAACATGTTGCATTTGACATCATTCTCTCAAGTCAGAGCCCATTTCTGCTAGAACTTACTGGTTCTACACTTCACAATTTACGTTACTTTGTCAATCAGTTTTACGAATGAAATTACGTCATATATTAGCAGATACTGACCATAAAAGCGATCTATTTGACCTCGTTGTCAATGTCTTAGCTATACCGACTCATTGATAATACTCAAAACTGACTTTATGCGCAAACGGTTTTATAATACATAAATGACTATGTAGTACTTAATGAGTCCGACAACCCCATGCGCGAACAGTACATCATAGTTATATTGTGTACTTTCGGTTACAAGCATGAAATTTGGCACATAGCTATTTCGAATGATCCTCTTTCGGAACACAGTCCCTCTATCCTCATTCTCGCAAGCCAGGGCTTTGCTTCGCTGGTATTGATGTTCTCGTCCTCTTCCGCACTCATAATCCCTTTAGAATTGCAATAATCACTTCCGTAAAATCAATACTTATGTGTATCAGCAGACAATGGGCAGAAACATGTTGCATTTGACATCATTCTCTCAAGTCAGAGCCCATTTCTGCTAGAACTTACTGGTTCTACACTTCACAATTTACGTTACTTTGTCAATCAGTTTTACGAATGAAATTACGTCATATATTAGCAGATACTGACCATATTTGAGCGATCTATTTGATCTCGTTGTCAAAAGCTAGGACCTTGATTTCCTTGAGAGTTTTTTAAATTTATTTTGATACCTTTCATATTGACTTGGAAGTCATTTTCGCGAACGCAATAATTTGATGTACCAAAAGATAATAACGAGAATTCGACATGATTCTCTTATACACACAGATCTTGTTTAGTGAACTAACCCTGAAATTTCGCACTTAAATCACCTCCCGAATGACTTAATGACAAACATATTCGCGAATTGATTATAGGGCGATATCCATAGATACTGACAAGAAATGTTTCTTATTTGCAGAATTTGACTTAAAAAAAAAAAATTAATAAAATTATCAACCTTCGAAAAGGCTTGATCAAACATGTCGGATGAGGTGATATCTCCTAAGGATGAAATAGG
>JAVTVY010011516.1:0-50353 GCA_036873755.1 Hanleya hanleyi
AAAAGCGGAACACGGACTTTACCCCTACAATAGGGGGTCTGTATTATACAATATAAGGGAAAATGCCTGTATGGGGTATGGGGATGGTCAATTTTTTTCGTGGCCTTTACTATGGCTTGTGGGGTCTCGTTTTTCTCGTCTCGCCAAGAAAATGACAATGGGAAGGGTCCCGGAGCGAATCGGTGAAATTTTTGGGAAAAGTCACCGAGGTCTTTATATAGGCTCATACTGGCTATATGGGGGGAGGGGTGGTCAATGTTTTCTTTTGTGGGTGTTACTATGGGTTGTGGGGTCTCGCTTTTCTCGTCTCGCCGAGAAAAACACAATGGGAGGGGTCCCGGAGCGAATCGGTGAAATTTTTGGGAAAAGTCACCGAGATCTATATATAGGCTCATACTGGCTATATGCGGGGAGGGGTGGTCAATTTTTTTTGTGGGTGTTACTATGGGTTGTTGGGTCTCGTTTTTCTCGTCTCGCCGAGAAAAACACAATGGGAGGGGTCCCGGAGCGAATCGATGAAATTTTTGGGAAAAGTCACCGAGGTCTGTATATAGCCCCATGTAGTCCTACACTGGCTATATGGGGGTATAGGTTCAACCTGGGAAATTCACACACGTTCATTGTGATATGGGTTGTTTGGATTTGTTTTTCACGTCTCGTCATTTAGAACATGATGGGAAGGGTCTCGGAGCGCAACGGTGAAATTTTTGGAAAAGTACCTTATAGTCCATATAGTCCCATACTGGCTATATGGGGGTATAGGTTCAACCTGGGAAATTCACACACGTTCATTGTGATATGGGTTGTTTGGATTTCTTTTTCACGTCTCGTCATTTAGAACACGATGGGAAGGGTTTCGAAGCGAAACGGTCAATTTTTTGGAAAAGTACTGGGTAGGTCTGTAGGCTCATATAGCTCCATACTATATATATATATAGGGGTATAGGTTCAACCTGGGAAATTCACATACGTTCATTGTGAAATGGGTTGTTTGGATTTGTTTTTCGTCTTTCGAAACGAAACGGTGAAATTTTTGGAAAAAGTTCACCGAGGCCTGGGTAAGCCCATAGGCCTATACTGCATGGCTATGGGGTATAGGCCCATACTGAGTTGACGTTTTGGGGTCTAGATGAGCCCCTAATGATCCTATGGTGTCGTATGAGGCCTTGTTTTGAAGCTCTCGCGGAGGAGCATCCGACTGCACTAATGGTTCGTCCGTTTTCTGATGAAACGGGCAGGCCGCTTCCCTTTTATAGCACGCTAGCTGGTATCATGTTCGGGCACCTCCGTGTCTCTTCGGTGATCTCCGTGACATCTTCGGTGACCTCCGTGTCTCTTCGGGCACCTTTGTGACATCTTCGGTGACCTCCGTGACATCTTCGGGCACCTCCGTGTCTCTTCGGCCACCTCCGTGTCTTTTCGGGAAGTGACCGAAGGGACTCGGAAGTGAACGACATTGTGGGAAAAACCCCACAGATAGGTCAGTACATGTGCTATCATGTTCACACTCCGTCACCGAAAAGACACGGATTGAAGATGGCGGACCTCGCCCGGTGGTGGTGGTGGTGGTGGTGGTGGGAGCTCCCGTGTGGCAGAGCTCTTGGATCGGAGCTCTTGGAGCTCAAAGCGTGTGGAGCTCAGAGCTCGGAAGTGGCATTTGCATATGACTTTTGTGAGGCCACTTCCGCTTCCGTTCACGTGATCGGAACTAACCTTTGACCCCGGCGCGCGCTAACAATACCGGATAAAATTGCGCGCCGGGGTCAAAGGTCAGTTCCGGTCACGTGAACGGAAGCGGAAGTGACCTCACAAATGGTCATATGCAAATGTAACTTCCGAGCTCTGAGCTCCACACGCTTTGAGCTCCAAGAGCTCCGATCCAAGAGCTCTGCCACACGGGAGCTCCCACCACCACCACCACCACCGGGCGAGGTCCGCCATCTTCAGTCCGTGTCTTTTCGGTGACGGGGTGTGAACATGTACTGACCTGTCTGTGGGGTTTTTCCCACAATGTCGTTCACTTCCGAGTCTCTTCGGTCACTTCCCGAAAAGACACGGAGGTGGCCGAAGAGACACGGAGGTGCCCGAAGATGTCACGGAGGTCAACGAAGATGTCACGGAGGTGCCCGAAGAGACACGGAGGTCACCGAAGATGTCACGGAGATCACCGAAGAGACACGGAGGTGCCCGAACATGATACCAGCTAGCGTGCTATAAAAGGGAAGCGGCCTGGCCGTTTCATCAGACACTCTGTCAACCACCAAGATGTTCACTTGTACCACGTGCTCGAAATCATTCACTCGTCTGCACGACTTGCGCCGCCATGAGGCTACCAAGCACGAAGGAACCGCCCGGTATAACTGTACGATATGTACACTGTCGTTTCAGCGCCCGGATCATTTACAGCGCCACACACGTGCACGCCATGAAGTATCCAAGCGTCCATGCGAAGAATGTGGTCGGCTTTTCAAACTGACCAGTCAGTTGCTGCGACACCAACGCACACAACACCATGTTCCGCAGCCACGTTTGCAGGTAGAAGAGCCCGGAGGCACCAATATCGAGACAGGGGGAACTCCCATCCATCGCACGAGGGCCGATCATGATGTCGCCCTAATTCAACAGTCAAATTCCGACGACAAGACCTTGGGCCAGATTTTGTACGACGTGGAGGGCAAAGTACACTTCGTGGACGAACCCATAAATGTTCCTAGCGATCTGTTACACGAAGACCATCCAATGAGTGACATCTATCAGCGCCATTGGCCCATGATCCGGCACTGTTTCTACCGTCATCGCCCTATTCAAGATATCTACAATTTCCGACGGACCGACCTCGCCCGTCTACGCAGCTACGTGGAAGCCATCTTCAACGATCAAACTACGGCCTTCAAGTTGAATCTGGCGTTTGGTTATGTGCTACAGCATAAGGACACAGACCAAGCCCGATATTTTTACCCGAGCAGTAACATCCGGGTATTTGACCAACCGTTTACCATCATTAACCGGGCGTCGCTAGAGACGATGCTGGAGAAACTGGACACCGTGGATTCCTTGGAATGGGCCCAACAACAACGCCCCAACACACAATGGGTCGTAGAGAGGGTGACCAATGTTACGTTTTTCGCTACCAAGCTGACCGACCACCCCCATCGGCTGAATGCGTCACTCATGCACTGATGAATATCATAACATGCCGTACATACTCTATATATCTACATGCTGATCGTTGACGATACGGAGGTGACCGAAGAGACACGGAGATGACCGAAGATGTCACGCAGGTTACCGAAGAGACACGGAGGTGCCCGAAGAGTCACGGACGTCACCGAAAAGACACGGAGGTGACCGAAGAGACACGGAGGTTGCCGAAAAGACACGAATATCACGGAAAAACGTATAAAAGTGGGAATTGTTACGGCATTCATCATTTCCAGATCCACAGCCGATATGTTCTCTTGTACAACTTGCCAGAAGCTGTTTACTCGTCTAGATAATTTACGACGCCACGAGGCCTCCACCCACAACGATGCTCGGTATACTTGTACAACCTGCGCACGGTCATTCAATCGGGAGGATCATTTACTGCGCCACGAACGCTCATTCCACGAGGGTGCGACGGAACAATGTAACGGTTGTGGTCAACTCTTCAAACGACCCAGTCAATTAAGACAGCACCAACGTTTGATTCATAGTCCATCACCACGGTATGAGCGACAACTTTCCACTAAAGAGGCACCCATGAGGGTCAGACCTAGTGAAGATGAGCCCGGGGAGACGAATGCCACTGGTGATGCGATCACGGAGAGCCCGTCTATACCCACAGTTCAGAAGAGCCTAGATATCCAGCCGGTCCCTAGCATTACTGTTCCCAGTCATACGCCTGACAACAACGAACATTTTCTGGAAGATGCGGTGGATGTTCCCAGCGATCTCTTACAGGACGCCCATTCAGTGAGTGACATCTATCAGCGCCATTGGCCCATGATACGGCACTGTTTCCACCGTCATCGCCCTATTCAAGATATCTACAATTTCCGACTGACTGACCTCACCCGTCTACGCAACTACGTGGAAGCCATCTTCAACGATCAAACTACGGCCTTCAAGTTGAATCTGGCGTTTGGTTATGTGCTACAGCATAAGGACACAGATCAAGTCCGATATTTTTACCCGAGCAGTAACATCCGGGTATTTGACCAACCGTTTACCATCATTAACCGGGCGTCGCTAGAGGCGATGCTGGAGAAACTGGACACCGTGGATCCCTTGGAATGGGCCCAACAACAACGCCCAACACCAAGTGGACAGTGGAGAGGGTGACCAATGTTACGTTCTTCGTGACCAAATTACGGAATCTTCCCATCGGGTGAATGTATTCATCCATGCACTGATAGATACTCAGAATGCACAAACAACTATTTGAGGATATGTTGCCTCAACGGTATCCTGGGCTGCCCGACGATGATTAGAATAAACGGTTCAAATCGAACATGACCGAAGATGGAACTTTCTGAAATGGAGACTTCTGATTGGACAAGAATACATCTAACGGACAGGAACGAATATGACAGATGCAAATGGTGGCCTCTGATTGGACAAGAGTCTTCTTGAATTGTAAATATATCCAACGCGGCTCCCCCAGCGAGGGTATGATGTAACATTGGGGAGAATAAACTATATGAAAAAACTTCTTGTTGTTGTTGTTCTCTCATGTCTCATCCTTGTTGTTGTTGTTGTACTCTCTCCGGTCTGTTAAGGCGTAATGACGGACGTCACTGCATTTCGAAGAATGAGTGACAATTCCATGGAATATCTAGAAAATCAGAGCTTTTGAGCTATTTCACCAGGGCGTTGAAGCATTGAGCTTGGTGTTGGCGGGTGTTGCTACAAGATTACACCTCACAGGACGCATTCGGACCAAGGATGGTCCATCTCTACACCAAATACCTTCCTTCACTGCCCCAAAATACCCGCTTTCGCTACTACTCGTACTGATGACGTCACCAATGACGTCACAGATGCTGCGGACATGCCTCAAATCGGGGTGTGCACCCCGAGAGCTACAACATGACACCTCCCACGACGCATTCGGACCAAGGATGGTCCATGTCTACACCAAAACCATCCTTCACTGCCCCAAAATGCCCACTTTCGCTACTACTCGTATTGATGACGTCACCAATGACGTCACAGATGACGTGAACATCCCTCAAATCGGGATGTGCCCCCGAGAGCTACAAGATGACACCTCCCACGACGCATTCGGACCAAGGATGGTCCCTATCTACCCCAAATATCCTTCAGTGCCCTAAAATGCCCACCTTCGCTACTACTCGTACTGATGACGTCACCGATGACGTCACAGGTGACGTGGGAAGCCCCCAAATCGGGGTCTACACCCCGAGAGCTACAAAATGACACCTCCCAGGACGCATTCGGACCAAGGATGGTCCATCTCTACCCCAAATACCTTCTTGTACTGCCCCAAAATGGCAACTTTACTTAATACAACCAACTGCGCATGCGCAGATTGACGAGTCTTGCACTTAAAAACACACCATTCTGACTCTACCTCCCACAAGCTTCACTTTGATACCTCCCACGACCCATTCAGACCCATAGCGGTCCATCTCTACCCCAAACACACCCCACGTACCCGCCAAAATGCCTGCTTTCTATACTACGGCCAAACTGCGCATGCGCAAAATATTGAAAACGGACGAACCATTAGTGCAGTCGGATGCTCGTCTGCGAGAGCTTCAAAACAAGACCTCATACGACACCATAGGATCATTAGGGGCTCATCTAGACCCCAAAACGTCAACCCAATATGGGCCTATACCCCCATAGCCATGCAGTATAGGCCTATGGGCTTACCCAGGCCTCGGTGAACTTTTTCCAAAAATTTCACCGTTTCGTTTCGAAACCCTTCCCATCGTGTTCTAAATGACGAGACGTGAAAAACAAATCCAAACAACCCATTTCACAATGAACGTATGTGAATTTCCCAGGTTGAACCTATACATATATATATATAGTATGGAGCTATATGAGCCTATATACAGACCTACCCGGTACTTTCCCAGGTTGAACCTATATTTTTTTTGTGACTTTTTCCAAAAATTTCACCGATTCGCTCCGGGACCCCTCCCATTGTGTTTTTCTAGGCGAGACGAGAAAAACGAGACCCCACAACCCATAGTAACACCCACAAAAAAAAAATTGACCACCCCTCCCCCCATATAGCCAGTATGAGCCTATATACAGACCTCGGTGACTTTTCCCAAAAGTTTCACCGATTCGCTCCGGGACCCTTCCCATTGTCATTTTCTTGGCGAGACGAGAAAAACGAGACCCCACAAGCCACAGTAAAGCCCACGAAAAAAATTGACCATCCCCATACCCCATACAGGCATTTTCCCTTATATTGTATAATACAGACCACTATTGTAGGGGTAAAGTCCGTGTTACGCTTTTTATAGTTTCGGAAAAAAATCCTAATTTTACATGCACCCACCCCATTGACTTGATAGGCAGGCCCCGATAAGCCCGGGGACCGATATTAGCCCTTTTGGTTAGAGCTGATAGGGGTTTTTCCCTATTTTGAGGTACAGTCCGTGTTCCGCTTTTTATATTTTGGGAAAAAAATCCTGATTTTACATGCACCCACCCCATTGACTTGATAGGCAGACCCCGATAAGCCCGGGGACCGATATTAGCCCTTTTGACTAGGGTTGATAGGGGTTTTCCCCTATTTTAGTGGTAAAGTCCGTGTTCCGCTTTTTATAGTTTCGGGGGAAAATCCTAATTTTACATGCACCCACCCCATTGACTTGATAGGCAGGTCGCAATAAGCCCGGGGACCGATATTAGTCCTTTTGGCTAGGGTTGATAGGTGTTTCCCCCTATTTTAGGGGTAAAGTCCGTGTTCCGCTTTTTATAGTTTCGGGAAAAAATCCTAATTTTACATACACCCACCCATGACTGGATGCCCCTTCACGAATGCTTCACTTGTTTTAAACTTATTTATTGTACCATAAATGTACACGGGATCGGGGTCAAGTTCTAGGCAACTTATTCACCCCTTCCCTACACTTGAATATAAATACATAAGTTTGAATAATTCTTAAATAAAAAAAGTGATATATACATAATATAAGCAAATATTAATGTTACATCAGTCTTTTAAGGAGATAACATGTGTTGTATCGTGCACACAATAATGAATAGGTGTATAGAAGCAGCTATATATATATATAGAATGATATGGAATATATGTCGCGCTATGTGTGGAAGCTATGCTGATCAATACTCCAGCGCAATGAGGAGACATGCTAGGTCGCTTTTGGTGGTTAGTTGAATCTTTTGCTATCTTTGATAAATTTTTGTACTTTTATGAATATGTTTTAATATGTAATATGTTTTACGGAAATGTTTTGTTACCCCAGAGTAGATCCTCAAGACAATAATTTGTGGGTAATCTGTAAGTCATTTCATCCCTTATATTATCATATAGAGGACAAAACAGGAAGAAATGTTCGGCATCCTCTCGTGGTTCCCCACAACTACATCTCGCTGTATTGCTTAAGTTCCTAGTAACCAGGTCCGCATTTAATTGGCTACATTTGTGCTATAGCTGTGTGTGGGTGATATTTAGTTTTCTTGGGCCTAATAGAAGAAATGAAGGAATGGAAGTGTTATCAGTTATTGAATGCTGGAAAGAGTTCAGTGAAGGTTTGTTTCTTTTGTCAGTACTAAGATTGTTCCATTCAGAAATGGCGGATGGAATAAATGATTTTCTATAAATGTTTAGTCGCGCTCTAGGTACTGTATAGTCGAAGTTGTTTCTTAGGTTGTACGGATTGGTCTGCCAGACGAGAGGTGTAGTTAAATTATTTATATAGTCTGGGCTATCTCCATAATGTATTTTGTACATTAATTTTAGTTTGGCAATTTTCCGTCTGGTCGTCAAGGTTCCTCATCCAGTTTCGAGTAAGAGAGACTCTCTGTAGGCGTAGGCCGGGAGACCGGTAACGATTCTTGCAGCAGCAAATTGGAGTTTTTCAAGTTTATCGGCCTCTGCTTGTGTGCAGTCATCCCATACTACCGAACCATACTCCAAGATGGGTCTGACAAAGGATATGTATAGTTGAGATAATGCTTGTCTGCTTAACTGATATTTGACTTTTCTCATAAATCCTACTCGTCTAGAGGCAACCGATATTATATGCGAAATATGATTGTTCCACTTACAGTCATTGATACCTCACTCGACCCAATCGGACCATGCAGCGTATTTGAAGTCTGGGGACTACTTTTTCTCAACGGAAGCTTTTTCCAGCGACCGCATCACCACCAGACCGCATCACCGCGGAAGAATACATGCCCAGGGGCCCTTTGCCGGAGCTATAGTGACCTTGGGCTGGTGGCGCCCCCTAGATTGGAACTCTCCTGTGTTGGAGGTAGCTTTCGGTCTCTTTGGGGAGATGACGGGGAGTTCCCTATACCTTTAACCTGGAAAAAAGGGCACCAAGAGTTACCTCCCTGGAAAACAGTACCAGATCCGTCCGCTCTCTACTACTGACGGTTGAAGGCGTCTACAGACGGTTGATGGCGTGTACAGACGGTTGATGGCGTATACAGACGGATATTCGTATACAGACGGTTGATGGCGTATACAGACGGGTAATGGTGTATACAGACGGTTAAATGGCGTATACAGACGGTTGATGGCGTATACAGACGGTTGATGGCATACACATACGGGTAATGGCGTATACAGACAGTTGATGGCATGCACATACGGGTAATGGCGTATGCAGACGGTTAAATGGGGGTATAAAAACGGTTAAATTGAGTATACAGACGGTTAATGGCGTATACAGACGTTGAAATGGCGTTACATGAAGAAAATAATGGCTCATTAGTATTCTTCGAGACTGGTATATCAAGTTGGCACTGCGTTTTGGGTTCTTATCCTTAACTGGGTTTAGCCCTATTGGCAGTATTTACGCAATATGAAACTGTCTCAACAGGAAAACCTTGATTATGCTGTACTATTCTTTGTTCTATTCTTACGTATCATACTGAAGTTAGGTATGGGGAAACATATTCTCATCTCATCTCAACACACTTGTGATATACACAAGAGAATTATCCGTGTAATAACTTCCAGTAATGAATATGCTCGTTCTAGTCCCCTAATGAAACAACTAAACATCTCCCTCTATTTCAGTTAAACAACTTCCTAATTGATTATTTACTCACAGATTCCTCAATAATCCCCTCTCTATTTTTATCAACTATTCAAATTATTTTACAAAACTTTCTGAAGTCCATTGTTACCCACTCGACAAGCCAATCTCAATCTATATAGGGCGAGAGTGCACTCAAATCTATCATTTTATTGCGCAAAGTCGAAGGCATCAGGAATCTGGAACGCCTTACCTATTCAACTAAAATCATGTCTATCACAGTCACTAATTAAGTCTCGACTGAAATCGCAACTCATTCAATTATCATGATATGTGAATCTACTTACACTGAAGGGTGTACTTCAAAATTATACTCATACTGTAAATCCTGAACTCAACTCAGACAAGACACAAGGACAAGAGACAAACCTATTTTATACACAAAATATTTTATTTATCTACATGCATATACGCTGAGCTCTTATATATTTCTTATAGAAATATTATTAGTTATTCAGGTTTTTACGACCCTACCTGAAGCTCATACACCCGCGGGAAAACCTGAATAACGAGTTTATTATCCCTCAAGCCTTTTTATCTTATAGCAAAAATATTGAAAAAGATTTATCGTTTAGAACCAACGGTACAACGGACAAATTCAGCGGGTCATTTCGATTACGAAACTGTCCGCATTTTGCTATGGCGCTGCAAGAGATGCGCCACAGCACATCAGTCCATTTCGATCTGTTTCGTTCGGAAAACTACCTTTATCACCTTTTGGTCAGTTATATGTCGGACACTTCAGTGAAAATGATGCACTATGACGTTATTCCATTAAATTTTGACGAGTGGGCGAAAGTTATTCCATACATATTGAAATATGCATGGTCAGCTGAACTTTCGAAGCGAAAGCGGCGGTTCCAATCGCTCGTGAGTATACCCCGAGTAGCAAGACATCACTCGGGGTGTATGGGTTTTTACGACCCGACCTTTTAACCGATCAAAATCCAGATATTGAATACGAATTTGCTTGTGGGGTAATAATATTATTTATTCAGGTTTTCCCCCGGGTGTGTGGAAAGTTACGACCCTCCCTGAAACTCATACACCCTGAGGTGTCAGCCGAAGGGTGTATGAGTTTCAGGAAGGGTCGTAAAATGGCCAGCTGAATTTGTCCATTGTACCGTTGATTCTACATGATAAATCTTTAACATTTTTGCTATAAGATAAAAGGGATAATATAAAATGAAGGAGTCAACCCATTTAAAACATCTTTATTTCTTTTGTTTGATACATCTTCATGCTGTTGGGGCACATCCGTAAGGATGACTGGTGTCTGTCTTGCCCCTGAGACAGGTCGCATGATTATCACTCGATCTTGAAATAAAAGAATAACAAAGGGTGGCACCTTTAAGACTAACTAAGTTGAATGGTCATGAGCTTTCGCAGATAGTGGATATCTGCTTCGGTCTTGGTAACCCGGGTCCTCAGTATCTCTTAGGCTCTTCTGGGCAGTTCATCTGGCAATGTCCTCTATTCTTACGTCTGATACACTCCACGGCAGACAGTCGATAATTCCTTCACTCTCCAGATTGATCCTCATTCTCTGATGCACCATTGCATGCAGTGGAACTTTTCTTTCTCATCAGATTTTCGAGGTTCTTCTCGAGATCTATGGTTTTTTTTGTCAACACCACTTGACCAAACATCTATTTCTCGAACATGTTTCCTTCCAGAACTATCCTTTTCACAGCGACTACCTTCCTGAATCCCTCTAGTACAAGAGTCATATTTCTTGTTTGTTCCCACTTTGTAGGTTTCCCTTTATAGCTTTTCACTTCAACCACAAGAGTCTTCTAGGCATCCACAAAATGTGTTTTAGCTAGTTAATCTCTTTCGAGCTATCGCCATATCAGGATATGTTAAGTTAACACATGTACCAACTTATCCAATTTTCCTTGCTCTGTATGTGCCACACAGCAACTTGTCTAGCTGCACCTCGCAAGTGAATAAATTGATAATAGACCTTCTCTTTGTCCTCCCATTTTATTACTTTATTAATATGATCCACACTGAGGTAGTCCTCAATGAACCATTGCCGAATAAATGCTCTGGTATCATCATCATCATCATTTGTCCAGGTACTGGTCAGTCAAGTTTCTTTGCTTCTGTGGAATCGCAATGTGCTCCTTTAATTGTGGCATCCATGTCGGGCTCTTGTTAATTCTCACTCGTCTCTGTCTGGTGTCCGGAAATATCGGCCATCAGTAGTATATAAACAGCAAATTCCTTAGGATTTATGCAAATGAGATGACGTCATCGATGACGTCACAGAGCTCTCGTCCAATCAGAAGCCGTCAAAGGTCACATCCGGGTCAAAGGTCACACCCGGGTTCAAAGGTCAAAGGTTACTTCCGGTCACGTGACATGTATTCTTCCGCGGTCTGGCGGTGAGGCGGTCAGAAAGTAGTCCGGCGGTGATGCGGTCCGGATAGAAAAAGTAGTCCCCGGGCCATACGTTGCTTTTCGCGTCACTATGACGTCACATCCGGGAATATACTGTCCGGTCACGTGACCGGAACCGGAAGTGACGTCACGAGACAGGTGGCGCTCCCTGGCGGTCATCTACGGAGAAATAGGCGCCAATTTCCCCATTTACAATAGCGGATATTAATAATGGTGCCACAAAAAAGGGACTGGTGGCGCCCCCCTGTCGGAATAGGTCAATGAGGGTCCACATCCCCTTTTACAAAGCGGCTCTTAATAACGGTGCACAGAGGTCACTGTGGGGTGATAACCTGGAGTTATCTCCCACCCCCCCCTAGTTTTTGCCACCTAGGGACCTAGGCCATAAATACGAGGGTCACCTTTAAGCACAAACTCATGATGCCGAATCGTGAACCTTAGGATTTATGCAAATGAGATGACGTCATCGATGACGTCACAGAGCTCTCGTCCAATCAGAAGCCGTCAAAGGTCACATCCGGGTCAAAGGTCACACCCGGGTTCAAAGGTCAAAGGTTACTTCCGGTCACGTGACATGTATTCTTCCGCGGTCTGGCGGTGAGGCGGTCAGAAAGTAGTCCGGCGGTGATGCGGTCCGGATAGAAAAAGTAGTCCCAGGGCCATACGTTGCTTTTCGCGTCACTATGACGTCACATCCGGGAATATAATGTCCGGTCACGTGACCGGAACCGGAAGTGACGTCACGAGACAGGTGGCGCTCCCTGGCGGTCATCTACGGAGAAATAGGCGCCAATTTCCCCATTTACAATAGCGGATATTAATAATGGTGCCACAAAAAAGGGACTGGTGGCGCCCCCCTGTCGGAATAGGTCAATGAGGGTCCACATCCCCTTTTACAAAGCGGCTCTTAATAACGGTGCACAGAGGTCACTGTGGGGTGATAACCTGGAGTTATCCCCCCCCCCTAGTTTCTGCCACCAGGGGCAACGAGGGACCTAGGCCATAAATACGAGGGTCAGTCACAGTGTGCGTCATTCACCGTTCGTTATTGGGTCAACCATGTCACCGAGGGACCTACCCATAAATACGAGGGTCAGTCAGAGTGTACGTCATTCACCCTTCGGCATTTCGTTAACCATGTCACCAATCCTACGAGCCATCCTGCCCCTTACTCCTGAGGTGGGGTTACACGTCTATGAAGATAAAGTCACTCTCGTGGAAGACGGGGATGTCTATGGGTCGGGTCCGGAGTCCGCATTGAATACGGCTACCCTACACCGTGACGGCTGGACCAAATTTAAACGGGTGTTGAGCGGTGAGCTCGACGGAAACCTCATCCACATTAACAATGCCATCTACGTACACCGTGGACCCTTCTGCGCACGCCTGGGGCGTTACTAAGACCCTACGCGAGGCTTCACCATAGACCCCGATCTGTGGACAGCCTTCGAGAAAGTGGTGCCTATTGTGGACCAGCTGTTTACACCGGACGAGCGGTCAGCTGTTCAGTTGCGCTGGCTGAACCCAATGAACAAATTTCTAGCAATGAAGCGGAGCCAGACGACGATGCCATTGATTACCCGGCTAGACTCAGTCAACCAACACAACGGTGGTAGAACCCGAACATGAGACCTCGTTATAAATAAACGATACTCTTCGGGTCCATCATCATTTTGTCACCATGAAGCGCTGGGAGAAGGTGTTGGATAACTTATACTACAGTCCCGACAGTCCGGTGGCCTATGGTGCATTGTCGTTTCTCTATCGAGCGGCCAAACCCCAGGGAATACAACGTGCCCAAGTCCGAGATTGGTTAAAACAACAAGACACCTATACCTTACATCGAGCTGCCCGCCGTCATTTTCTACGGAACCGGGTCATCGTGGGTGGTATTGATGCCCAATGGCAGGCGGATTTGGTCGATATGAGTGCGTTTGTCAAACACAACGGTGGGAATCGGTATATCTTGACGTCCATCGATATCCTGTCTAAGTATGCGTGGGTGGTACCCATCCGCATGAAAACAGGGGCGAATCTCATGGCGGCTTTCAAGGACATCTTCAAGATTGCGCGCACACCCTTGTATTTGCAAACCGACGAAGGCACAGAATTCCTCAACCGACCCTTCCAAGCCTTTCTCAAGAAACAGAAGATCTTCTTCTTTCACACCTACAACGAGACGAAGGGGACCGTGGTGGAAAGGTTCAACCGCACATTCAAAGGCCGCATGTACAAATATTTCACGTACAAGAATACACGGCGGTACATCGATGTTCTCCCGAAACTTGTGAGTGGTTACAATCGAGCCTATCACCGGAGTATACAGAGAGCCCCCATTACCGTCACCCAACGCAATGGAGCCCAAGTTCGACGTATCTTGTACCCCATGCAATCGCAACGAGCACCGAATGAGGTGTTCAAGCTCGGGGACCCTGCACGGATCAGTAAAGTCAAGGGCAAATTCGAGAAGAGTTATCTCCCCAACTGGAGCGATGAGCACTTCCTGATTAAACGGCGCCTACCCCAACAACCGCGGGTCTATGAACTGGAAGATCTTCAAGGGGAACCGTTGCTAGGGACGTTTTACGACGTAGAATTACAGCCTGTCGTAAAAACAAAGCAAGACTACTACACGGTGGAGCAGATTTTGAAAACCGAACGTCGACGTGGCATCCCATTTCATTTCGTCAAATGGCAAGGCTGGCCCAGCTCGTTCAATTCCTGGGTCGCGGCCAACCAGGTGAAACGACTATAAAACCAGACATCACTACCGTCATCCTTCATTCCACGCTCGACCATGAACACGGTGCTATGGACAAACAACGACCGCCTCTGAACATTACGTTTCCCAAAACGCGCAAAGCGCAAGTGGGCTTTCTGATGACATTGGTAACCTTGCTGGGTGTGTTGTACGGCGGTGTGTTTTACGACGTCGTGTACCTCGTCTCTCTACTTAACCAACCTAGAACACCAACCGTGAGTGCCAGTCAAACCAGTCTACAGATAGTACCCGTGGTCGAAACCACCCCATTCACCACCACACCGAATCTACAGTCCACATCGACCTCCACACCGAGTATACAGTCCACACCTACACCAAGTATTGCGGTGTCCAGTACGACCACCCACAGTGAGCGTTTGTCGACAACGGTACCTAAGCTCGACGCACCGACGACTCCTGTTCACTCGTAGCAAATTTACATGAGCGGGTTACCACGACAGCGGATACACCTCCAACCATGGACCCCCGGTGGCAACATCTCTTCACCTGCGTCATCGCAGGACCGACGGGTTACGGCAAAACGCACTTCGTCAGGAAGCTCCTCGAACACGCCGACAGCATGATCACCCCACCCATTGCCCGAGTCTTGTGGTGTTACGGAGAATGGCAAGCGGCGTATGCAGCAATGCCCCACATCACCTTCGTGGAAGGGTTACCCAACTTGGCCGATTTGGAACCGGACACCTTGGTGGTTCTGGATGATCTCATGGTGGAAACGGATGCCCGGGTCACCCAACACTTTACGAAAGGCAGCCATCATCGACGGTTGAGCATCATCTATATCGTCCAGAATCTGTTCAGTAAAAATAAAGAACATCGGAACATCAGCTTAAATGCCCACTACCTGGTGATCTTCAAAAACCCGAGAGATACCACTCAACTGCTGCGCCTGGCGAGACACATGTACCCTGGACGCACTGCGTTTGCGTTGGAAGCCTTTAAAGATGCCACAACTCCTCAGTATGGGTATATGCTCTTCCACGTGAAGCAAACCACCCCCGACCACCTTCGACTACGGACCGGCATCTTTCCCGGAGAGACCCACCACGTGTACATACAAAAATAATGTAAACACACCCACAGTGGCTCCCCCAGCTGGGGTGTGTATGTGACGATGGGGATAATAAAATATATAGAACACACCCTCCTTGTTTATGTTGTCTTTGTCGACCCGTAATAAAAGCGTAGGATTGGAGGTTCTAGCATTAGTTGTACATGATGTCTGCTCGAGTACGGAAGCACGCTCCGACGCTCCGTGTATTGAAGACGGCCCCACCCGAGTTGGTCCGAACCATTGTACGTTGCGCAGACCCTGCTCTCGTGTGCTGTCTGTGTGAGATTGGACTCAATATCTTAAAAGGCAACGTACCTGCCTTGGGGTACTCGTCAAACATGTGCACGATCGTTTGCATGGAATGTCCCCGACAGCGATGGTACAGGTAAAACAAGCAATATTGTCCGCACACACTACTGGTTAGGCTTTGCAGTGTTTTGGTATTCCAACACCACGTCTCTGTGCCTTGATCCATGAAGTCTGTTAAATCGGGATGGAGGGGTGGTAGGCCGTACGGGTCAAAGTATTCGCCCTGCTCTTCTGTCAAGTACACGGCCACCCAGTGTTGACCGGGCCGATCCAACGGGTCTGTATTCAGGACGTAAGCAGCAGGATACACACGGTCTAATGGGAACACATCTCGGGCGAACACTCCTTGAAAGACCATACGTGTTCCTGGGTCAGTCTCCAGCACGTTGGTTATCTGATCTGTATCCATGTTAGGTGGCGTATTCACACAGGACGTTACGGCTTTTATCGATTTGAATAATGTTGTCAAACTCAGCGTAGCAAATCACATTGATGGTTTTCGGTAAAGGTGTCCCGAAATGCAGTTTCCAAGCGTAAGTTGCCTTTCTTGACGAGACTCAGTTGATGGTCGTTGTCTAAGGTGGGGGTCAGATCGAAACAGAACAATGTGTATCCTTTGCCGAAATCGTCTCGACTGATCATATTTCCCTCGTCTTGGTAGATTTGGCCAGTTGCTGTGAAGAGGTTCAGATAGCTCCGGATGTAATTGGCCGTCCCGAAGTTAGGTTGTAAGGGCCGTGCCGGTACCTGTTGGCCATCCACATGCAGGGCCACGAAATTGATGTTGAACGCTTTTAGGTTGAACGGATTCCTCGAAAGAGTCCCATTATAACTGATGTTCTCCACACAGGCCAGGGTTAAACGCTTGGGCAAATCCCCCAGGAACAGGTTTTCTTGATTGACAATCATATTCCCTTTAGGAACGGAAAAGACCTTGGTCTGTACTCGTCGAATCGGGTACTGGGCTGGGTTTTTCTCCAAGGCTCTGATGTGATCCAACTGTACAGCTGGGCTCGGTTTCCCTTTGCGTACAAACAGACTAGCTTCTTGGATGACAATGTTATATTCGAGGTCCTCACTCGGGGCCATCAAGGCAAACGTAGGCGTTGCGCGCACTAGTCGTATTTTGACAGGTACTCCATTCAAGAGGTACCGGTCCTGCATGAATAAGCCCGCATGCAGACGTCCCATCATATCGACAGAGTGACTCTCTGCTGTGAAATCCACTCTCTCCGTATAGCCGTCATCATCGGGGCTCGCTTCCATATTGCCTCGGTAGAACAACGGGGCTGTCAAATACGACTTTTTAGCGTCACGCCCGTAGGATAACAGTGTTTCGATGTAGGCTCGGTACGGGTACGTGTTCGTTGAAGCGCTCACCAGTTTATCACTGAGCGATATATCCACTTGCTGGAATAGCGAATGAAGCCAGAGATTCACTGGACCCACGGGTGCATCTGCTTTGAGGACAGACCATCTTTATTGGTGATTTTAGCTTTCATATATAGGTACGTATGGGCTAAATCCAGGTAGGTCGTATCTGCGTTGGTGATGGTGAATTCAATGGGGCCTGTGGCTGTAATGCTGGAAAGCGGGAGATGTTCCACCCATTGACCCTCTTCGGCACTGGTCTGAGTAGGTGGGACGGTCCATAAATCAAATTCACTGTTGGTAGAAGGACACGACTCGGCGTGGATGAAAGCCATGTTTAAGGAAAGATATCCTGGGTCTTCGATGTGCGTCGTCGCTGGGTCGGTCGTCGACTGGTGCGTGGTCTCGGTGGTGCAGGTCTTTTATTCCCTACGGTGCGTTGTGCTTTGGCGACCAAGACGCCTCCTGCTTCTTTGGCTCGGCGTTTCAGTGCTTCTTTGGGTGCCGCACCGCCCAAGACATCACCCGCGACTTGCAGTCCACTGCGTACCGCTTGTTTGTCGATCGCTTTGACCCCACGCGTCACCAAGGGGAGGAATGTTTTGACGATGCTCCCGAGTATGTTCCCCATCCCATGTCCTCGTTGCATGCGTGTACTTGCAATGACCGGAAAGCTACCTCCGGCCTGTTGGGCATAATAGTCCATATAGCTGCGAGCATCACACTCGTAAGGCACCTTCATTATGCAAAGTGAACCGCTCGGACTTGACGGAAATGAAGTGTCAGCACCACTCTCCCACGCTCGAATGCAATCGGTTGACCGGTGTCGTCTCTTATATCGATGACGATGGAGCTAATATCGGTCTGACTGACCGGTAGATAAACGATGTGCCTGAAACTGTGGGTGACTTGAGCTCCATACTTGCCTTTCAGCGGGCAGACGCGTAGTAGAGGTACGTTGCTGTCTCCGACAATGTGTGCATCCACCACGTCTGAGTAGATGTACAGGCCATACATACCACCACGCATGTCCATCGGGATGTGGCCTATCTCGCCGGTAGGGCCAGCGTACCCCTGTAGATTGAAACCCAGCATTTGCTGTAGGGTAGGACTGATTTCGACACTCACGTTGGGGCTGAGAGTGAGACTGGCCTTGTCGTTGTGTGCGTTGTAATCGAAGTCCACATGATTTTTGAAAGGGAAAGTGTTTATGGGTTGTGAAGTATTCGTGACGTCCCGTAGAGACTTATAATGCATCAGACTTGTCAGCCCACCCATGAACTCCTTGGGAGTATCGTATTGGCCTTCGGGTAGAGTGAGTCGGGTTTCTTGTCCTTCGTAGGTCACCTCGTACCACACTTCACCGCCTCGCACGTTGTACCACGAGTAAGGGTATTGGATATCCACGAGTCCACATTCCCAGCGTCCAGGTAAATGCAACGGTTGCGGTAACTGGGTCACGTACTTGGTCAAGGTGTTGTCAGGAAACACATCAGCCGAGCTGTTACTGGGTAGGGTGAGGTAAAACATGACGACTGAGCTTTCCTGCTGCTGCTGTTGGTTTTAATACTTCTCCCAGCGCTTGGGCGCTAATCGTCGTGATGGTCGCGGTGACTTAGATCTTGGTGGTTGCAGGGGGTGGCGTGGTAAAAGGGGTGAAAAAATAGGTGCCCGCCGTGGTGGTGTTTTGGGGGGTGACTCCGGTTCTCACTCGTCTTCCCAAGGTGGAGTCTGTCGTCGTGCGTGCACCGGCGATTCACGCTGCATAAAGGCCCAGCGCTCGGGGTTCCCCACCAAATCCAGTGGTACATGCATGTCTTTCAAGCCTTGAGCGAAGACCTCCCATCCTCTAGGATTCGTGTGCGACCTGCGTTGACGCATCAGGTCATTCACTAAATCCGTCATGTGGGTACCGGGGACCACCTGATTCTGTACCAGGAGTTCACCTTTATCATTCCAAGTCATGTTAGGATTCTGTTTCATCCGTTGTAATACCAGGCCAGCTTGTTTCTTGAACGATGCAGGTACACTCTTCAGGACTTCGTCTTCGACCCACTGTGGGGCTGTAGGTGGTACCCCTGGTAATGGCGGCTGTTGGAGCGGTGCTGAGGTCGGTGGTGTGTCGCGTGGTGGTGGTGGTGCTGCTGGGGTAGAGAGGGTTTTGTATTGGTCCATGAACGTCATGTACCGCTGAAGCGTTTCATTGTACAGTTGTACTTTCTCACTGTCGCTTAACCCCGGTCGTTGTAAGATCTGACGCATCTCTTCATCGAGTGTGTTTATCGTCTTCACCGTAGAGGGTACGGGGTACGGTGGTTGGAGGTTTTGAAGGAGCCGAAGTTCGACGAGGACCATTTTTTTCGTGTGGTTCATTGTCGACCGAACAGTCCACCCAATACTGGACCCAACACGGAAGCGGCCAACGGTGCTAAAATGGCCCCGAGAAAGCCGCCTTTCTGTAACACCTTTTTCTTTTGTGTTTGAGAGACTCGCTTCTGGACTAAGGTTCGCAGCCCTGTCTTATGCTCGGCCAACTTCGCCTTCTCAGCCGGAGTCAGTGGTACGTTGCCTTTTAAGATATTGAGTCCAATCTCACACAGACAGCACACGAGAGCAGGGTCTGCGCCACGTACAATGGTTCGGACCAACTCGGGTGGGGCCGTCTTCAATACACGGAGCGTCGGAGCGTGCTTCCGTACTCGAGCAGACATCATGTACATCTAATGCTAGAACCTCCAATCCTACGCTTTTATTACGGGTCGACAAAGACAACATAAACAAGGAGGGTGTGTTCTATATATTTTATTATCCCCATCGTCACATACACACCCCAGCTGGGTGAGCCACTGTAGGTGTGTTTACATTATTTTTGCATGTACACGTGGTGGGTCTCTCCGGGAAAGATGCCGGTCCGTAGTCGAAGGTGGTCGGGGGTGGTTTGCTTCAGGTCGAAGAGCATATACCCATACTGAGGAGTTGTGGCATCTTTAAAGGCTTCCAACGCAAACGCAGTGCGTCCAGGGTACATCTGTCTCGCCAGGTGCAGCAGTTGAGTGGTATCTCTCGGGTTTTTGAAGATCACCAGGTAGTGGGCATTTAAGCTGATGTTCCGATGTTCTTTATTTTTACTGAACAGATTCTGGACGATATAGATGATGCTCAACCGTCGATGATGGCTGCCTTTCGTAAAGAGTTGGGTGACCCGGGCATCCGTTTCCACCATGAGATCATCCAGAACCACCAAGGTGTCCGGTTCCAAATCGGCCAAGTTGGGTAACCCTTCCACGAAGGTGATGTGGGGCATTGCTGCATGCGCCGCTTGCCATTCTCCGTAACACCACACGACTCGGGCAATGGGCGGGGTGATCATGCTGTCGGCGTGTTCGAGGAGTTTCCTGACGAAGTGCGTTTTACCGGAATCCGTCGCTCCTGCGATGACGCAGGTGAGGGGATGTTGCCACCATGGTTGGAGGTGTATCCGCTGTCGTGGTAACCCGCTCTTGTAAATTTGGTACGAGTGAACGGGAGTCGTCGGTGCGTCAAGCTTTGGTACCGTTGTCGACAAACGCTCACTGTGGGTGGGCGTACTGGACACCGCAATACTTGGTGTAGGTGTGGACTGTATAGTCGGTGTGGAGGTCGATGTGGACTGTAGACTCGGTGTGGTGGTGAATGGGGTGGTTTCGACCACGGGTACTATCTGTAGACTGGTTTGACTGGCACTCACGGTTGGTGTTCTAGGTTGGTTAAGTAGAGAGACGAGGTACACGACGTCGTAAAACACACCGCCGTACAACACACCCAGCAGGGTTACCAATGTCACCAGAAAGCCCACTTGCGCTTTGCGCGTTTTGGGAAACGTAATGTTCAGAGGCGGTCGTTGTTTGTCCATAGCACCGTGTTCATGGTCGAGCGTGGAATGAAGGATGACGGTAGTGATGTCTGGTTTTATAGTCGTTTCACCTGGTTGGCCGCGACCCAGGAATTGAACGAGCTGGACCAGCCTTGCCATTTGACGAAATGAAATGGGATGCCACGTCGACGTTCGGTTTTCAAAATCTGCTCCACCGTGTAGTAGTCTTGCTTTGTTTTTACGACAGGCTGTAATTCTACGTCGTAAAACGTCCCTAGCAACGGTTCCCCTTGAAGATCTTCCAGTTCATAGACCCGCGGTTGTCGGGGTAGGCGCCGTTTAATCAGGAAGTGCTCATCGCTCCAGTTGGGGAGATAACTCTTCTCGAACTTGCCCTTGACTTTACTGACCCGTACAGGGTCCCCGACCTTGAACACCTCCTTCGGTGCTCGTTGCGATTGCATGGGGTACAAGATACGTCGGACTTGGGCTTGATTGCATTGGGTGACGGTAATGGGGGCTCTCTGTATACTCCGGTGATAGGCTCGATTGTAACCACTCACAAGTTTCGGGAGAACATCGATGTACCGCCGTGTATTCTTGTACGTGAAATATTTGTACATGCGGCCTTTGAATGTGCGGTTGAACCTTTCCACCACGGACGCCTTCGTCTCGTTGTAGGTGTGAAAGAAGAAGACCTTCTGTTTCTTGAGAAAGGCTTGGAAGGGTCGGTTGAGGAATTCTGTGCCTTCGTCGGTTTGCAAATACAAGGGTTTGCGCCCAGTCTTGAAGATGTCCTTGAAAGCCGCTATGAGATTCGCCCCTGTTTTCGTGCGGATGGGTACCACCTACGCATACTTAGACAGGATATGGATGCACGTCAAGATATACCGATTCCCATCGTTGTGTTTGGCAAACGCACTCATATCGACCAAATCCGCCTGCCATTGGGCATCAATACCACCCACGATAACCCGGTTCCGTAGAAAATGACGGCGGGCAGTTCGATGTAAGGTATAGGTGTCTTGTTGTTTTAACCAATCTCGGACTTGGGCACGTTGTATCCCCTGGGGTTTGGCCGCTCGATAGAGAGCCGACAATGCACTATTTGCCGCCGGACTGTCGGGACTGTAGTATAAGTTATCCAACACCTTCTCCCAGCGCTTCATGGTGACAAAATGATGATGGACCCGAAGAGTATCGTTTATTTATAACGAGGTCTCATGTTCGGGTTCTACCACCGTTGTGTTGGTTGACTGAGTCTAGCCGGGTAATCAATGGCATCGTCGTCTGGCTCCGCTTCATTGCTAGAAATTTGTTCATTGGGTTCAGCCAGCGCGTCCTCAATAGCACGAGACCACCCCAACTGAACAGCTGACCGCTCGTCCGGTGTAAACAGCTGGTCGACAATAGGCACCACTTTCTCGAAGGCTGTCCACAGATCGGGGTCTATGGTGAAGCCTCGCGTAGGGTCTTAGTAACGCCCCAGGCGTGTGAAGAAGGGTCCACGGTGTACGTAGATGGCATTGTTAATGTGGATGAGGTTTCCGTCGAGCTCACCGCTCAACACCCGTTTAAATTTGGTCCAGCCGTCACGGTGTAGGGTAACTGTATTCAATGCGGACTCCGGACCCGACCCATAGCCATCCCGGTCTTCCACGAGAGTGACTTTATCTTCATAGACGTGTAACCCCACCTCAGGAGTAAGGGGCAGGAGGGCTCGTAGGACTGGTGACCCTGTGAAGAAGGGTCCACGGTGTACGTAGATGGCATTGTTAATGTGGATGAGGTTTCCGTCGAGCTCACCGCTCAACACCCGTTTAAATTTGGTCCAGCCGTCACGGTGTAGGGTAACTGTATTCAATGCGGACTCCGGACCCGACCCATAGCCATCCCGGTCTTCCACGAGAGTGACTTTATCTTCATAGACGTGTAACCCCACCTCAGGAGTAAGGGGCAGGAGGGCTCGTAGGACTGGTGACATGGTTGACCCAATAACGAACGGTGAATGACGCACACTGTGACTGACCCTCGTATTTATGGCCTAGGTCCCTCGTTGCCCCTGGTGGCAAAAACTAGGGGGGGATAACTCCAGGTTATCACCCCACAGTGACCTCTGTGCACCGTTATTAAGAGCCGCTTTGTAAAAGGGGATGTGGACCCTCATTGACCTATTTCCGACAGGGGGGCGCCACCAGTCCCTTTTTTGTGGCACCATTATTAATATCCGCTATTGTAAATGGGGAAATTGGCGCCTATTTCTCCGTAGATGACCGCCAGGGAGCGCCACCTGTCTCGTGACGTCACTTCCGGTTCCGGTCACGTGACCGGACAGTATATTCCCGGATGTGACGTCATAGTGACGCGAAAAGCAACGTATGGCCCGGGGACTACTTTTTCTATCCGGACCGCATCACCGCCGGACTACTTTCTGACCGCCTCACCGCCAGACCGCGGAAGAATACATGTCACGTGACCGGAAGTAACCTTTGACCTTTGAACCCGGGTGTGACCTTTGACCCGGATGTGACCTTTGACGGCTTCTGATTGGACGAGAGCTCTGTGACGTCATCGATGACGTCATCTCATTTGCATAAATCCTAAGGAATTTGCTGTTTATATACTACTGCCATCTCATCCTAAAAAAAACCCTGCATCTCCATACCGATATCTCAAAATACTTCGGTCATCTACGGTACCGATATAATTAATTTTAAGCAATCCCATCACAAATTGTAACAGTTTTCCTCTATGTAATGTGTGTCTTCTTGCTACCACCAGTGACTCACTCTATTAGAAAACGACATGTTGTGGATTGTGTATGTTTGGGAAAGGGGGAGGGGGTATAAGTCTTTATTGAGTTCAGGGCGGATTTTTTCGATGAAATCAAGTTCTTTAATTTCTTACAATTTATTATCATCCCCGGACAGATTAAAGAATGGGAATATTTTGAACTTTATGTCAAGATGCCCAGCACATGTACCGATGTGTTTTGATACTGGTGTGGAGGCTAAGAATGTCCGGTGGCTAAGAGTGCCCGTGTCCTATCTCCTAACCCAGCTAGGACACTTTTCTCTGCATTGGGGATAAGTATCCGTCGTTGGCTCCAATAGAAAAGGGTATGAAAAGGGGACACTAAGCACCAGGATATTCTTATCCATCACACCGGCAAGAAACGATGACTGGGTGTATTTATCTGCTGCGACTTGTTCCTAATCATGTCCACTGATTGACTTATATAGTATTTGTTGCAACCACAACAGATCATAACATAGACGAGATCTCTGGAATTACAATCCATGTTAGCATTCATATTGAACGTATAGTTAATGACATTAAATGTGAAAGAATCACCAATAATGACGTTTTCTTTACAACATTTACACCCCGACTTTCCACATTTAGAAGTTGTGTAATTGGGGGGTGATAGTGGGAGGAATTTTGCCCTGGTAAGAATTATCTTGAGGTTAGGGGCCTGTTTCTTACCGTTTATTATTCTAGTTTGGTTGGAAGTTTGTTTGTTGTTGTTGTTGTAACAACTGAATTCATTAAAAGAAATATTGACCATGCTGACTTGCACATGGTTAATGTTAAATAATATTTTATAAAAACTGGATATTTTGAAAATACTGACAAACATTGTATCGAATTCAAATTTTAAAGAAATTCACATCTGTGCATCTTCTCTATTAAAATATTCACCGGTTTTGCATATTATCGTATCAGCGTAACTTTCTTTATATATCTAAAGTTTCAGGTTGCTGTGATCTGCTACTTTCAGATTATTAAATCATTTTCAGCAGTGACACCAAATTGCAACAACAACAAGTTTCACACTAGCGGATGTTTAATGAATAAAACATTTTTTCTCCAGGTATTTCTGGTTAACTGTTGCACGTTGTATGAAACCTATTGATAGCTTTACCCATTTTATGAAAATCGTCCAGTCAGTCAACGTGTGCACAATCTTTCAAAAGCAGGAAATTGGATTATAGATTTGTAAACACTGAAATCAGTATCCCAAAATTCATAGTGCAAGTCGGTTTTGTTACAGGACGACTTGATTTTGGTATAGTCAAATGCTTGTTTGGGACAACTTGGCAATATTTATATGCATTAGTTTCCCGATCAAATGTTTATATCCCGAAAAGTTACTGACATGTTCGTAAATTTCAGTTTATGAGATCTCTGAAATATCAGGATATGTAACGGTAGAAATGTCACTCTTCCCTCGAGGTACATTTGTACCGAATGGTCTAAAACAGAGATTGTATATAGATACAGGATATGGAGCGAACGGTGTTTTGACGACTTACAACAACAGCATGAATTTAAAAAAACCCTTACACATCGTGACAGACTCTTCCATGTATAGAATGTTCAGCAAACAACATCAAGATTCGCTTTATATTATTCGTGGATATTGTGAAGAGATACGTAGCTTGAGTTGAGGTGATGAAAGTCGCAAAGATCGAATGAAGATTTCGAATTTATTCTGCCACAGTTCATTTCCTGCAGTTTCTGTTCACCGGCTTGGCTTCGCTTCATTTAAAATGAAGTACACCGCTAAGCACCATGGAGAGGTTGGCTGATTTTAATTCATTTGCGTACACCTCGCCATCCATAAGATGGCTTGCGAATCGTGTGTCTCCATTATCGCGGAGCGATATCCGGTATATTATCGGATTCTGTTCGGCCTTCATCCGGCGGAGAACAGACTGGAGAAATCTGATAAATTACAGACTTTCATACCGCTTCGGAAACAGATATTGCCTGGGCTTACAAAAGATATAGGTATGAATAACTTTCGTATCACCCAAGAGGCGTTGTAGATCTGTAATTTTGAACAAGTAGGGCAGCACATGACTCGAAAATGGCGGGGTACGTTGGGGTTACGTCGGTAGACTTTATCTGATTGGCTGACAAAGTCACGTGGTATTGATTTCTGCAGGCTGAGAATGGATACACACGACCGCAGGGTCAGTCTTACCGCGTATAGATGACCAGTTTGTTTTCAGTTTGTGGTCTTCAGTGTGTTGTGTCTGTATCACAAATTACAACACATATAAGGGAAGTGGGACGAGGTGCCGACATACTGACAGAGTCACATGACTTCACAGTATAGTCTTCTGGTTAACCTATTCTAAAGCACATATCAAGAATCTAACGATTCGTGATATGTGTTGTATCTCAGGTACGCTTTTATTGTACCTGTTCATGTGGCAACTTGGATGATATGACCACACGGCCCCTAGCACCGGCATAAGCGGTATTAGATACAAATCTAGAGAGCTATGATGGAAATGCTCTGACAACTCGTATATTGGTAATTGGTGAGCTGTGTCGCTGTGAGAACTCGTACACTGGGCATTGGTGAGCTGTATCGTCGTCAGATGAAAATGACGGCATTTAACACAAGAGACAAGTCTGTAAGGCCCGAAGTCGACCCAGCATCAACTTCCCACAATGCCAACATATATCAAAGACCAAAAGGTCTGTACAGGGAGCGGACCTCGGAGACGAAACACATATAAGGGAAGTGGGAAGAGTTTCGTGTTTTTTTTGTCTGCTTGGTGAAATACTTTGATATATCTTCATACCACAACAGGCACCCTCGTACTCTCACGAATAAATAAATGAATAAATAAATAAATATTCGGTCTACTTTGGGATTCTGATTTTTTTATGGAGATTAATGCACTCAATGAGTGGCTTCGCACAAGTGGGCAAATGGGTCTGTTTACTTTATCCATTTCAGTGACATGATAATGGCTATTGAGTAGACAGACATTGTCAGGTAACTTGAATCCTCCATATAGTTTGCAATTCCGGGATAAGGAAAGCTAATCCAATGTTGCTGTTGGTGTGTTTTGATTTTTCTGTGTAGATCTTCACGCGATTTTGTTAGTTTTTTTTCGAGGTATTCTAGTGTTACAGATTTAATGCAGCGTGGGCTCTCTTTCTTACTGATCATACCATTGAGTGACAGATCTACGGTTGGAGGACGTAGTTGCCAGGGAGTCAGCTTTTTATCTTGAACGTCCGATAGTTTTATATTTTCATCATTATATTCCTTAAGGAGTTTCGTAACAACATAGCCGAATGGTGCAGTCTTTTGACCATTTATCTTTAAGACATTCATATTCAGATAGGTCTTCTGTCAGCTTGTACGAAAGAATCATATGTGAAACAATCATATAGCCGACCAGAGTTCAGATGGGCTCGTACAGAGTGGATTGGGGGAATCAGAAAAAAAATGAATGAATGCCATTCAACAAATTTTACAAGCCAAGTTTTGGTACAGGCAAAAAAACAAGAATAATTCTACTTATACATTCTATGGAAAATTATGCGGAATAATTGCATAGATTTATTTGTATAAAGTTTCGAAGGCTGCAATGCTTACGTCAAACTAAAGTCTGTCCATTTTAATTAGTCGTCTACTTTGGAGCTTGTCAAAAATCAATAGTTAACCCCGCAACAATTTTCTTTTTTGACGTGTGTATAACAAACTGAACTCTACAAAATGACTACCATTTCTCTGTGATATCGATAATATATCACGCTTGAACTAACATTTTATTCTCTCCATATAAAACGCCAGTACAGTTGTTTATGTACTGGCCCTCAATTACATAGGGAGACGTAATAATGTATTCATGCTCGCTGGCACAAAGGTCATTGATGCCGAATACAGTAATAACAGGCGGTCCGTGGGAGTGTCGCTTATATCCCATGCCCAGTGAAATGGCCAAGTGATAAACCGCACACACCTCTATGACCATACACGGCATTGTTGACCTTTGTACTAGACAACACGAATACATTATGACGCCTCCCTATGTAATTGAGCCCCGGTACATGAAACAGCTGTACTGGAGTTTTATATGGAGAGAATTACAAAGTTATTTCAAGCGTGATATATCATCGATATCACGGAGAAATGGTAGTCATTTTGTAGAGTTATGTTTGTTCTACACGATGCAAAAAAGAAATTTTGTGCAGAGTTAACTGCTGATTATTGACAAGCTCCAAAGTAGACGACTAATTAAAATGGACAGACTTTAGATACCATAATTATTCAGCTTCGTAGATTCGTGTCAGACATTTATGAAAAAATACACGCCTACAGACCAAAGAAAGGAAACGACGTTTGGGGGTTTATAACCGACACAGAGGTGTTTGTTGTGTACGACATCTTATCGCTATACGACATCTTTTATGTCGAGCAAAAATCCCGAGATCGCACCGCAGCCGCAAATTAGTACATAGAAATACCGATACGAGCTTTTTAAATCCAGTTCTAACCAAAAATTACACTAAAATAAACAAATAAATCTGTCTGAGCTATGTCTCGAAACGGCATCTTGGCACGGCTAAACTTTCACCTCCAATCACAATAACAGTGTTGCCTGGCTAGCACGTGCAGTCGTTTACCTATTTACTTTTGTAAGCGAGCCAGTGCATCCGACAGTTGCATGAACCACGGTAGGCCTATGGAATGAAAAACAATATAAAGAGATGCATGGATGTCGATGGTAGTTTTACATCTCCTTTCCAGAGTAACTTGGGCACACGGATATCTTGATATATTTGACCGTACGGTCAGCTTTGTCTGCAAAGAGCGGACCATTTGTCCACAAAAGTCCGTAAGTAATTAAATGAGTTATATTGTTTTTCTTTTATATTGAAAAGAAGAGCATTTTAGGGTTATACTGGTTCTGGCATTCGATTACAGTACAGAATACAGCGAGAAAAATGTTGCTGCAATATTGGGGGTGGAGATAAAAGCTAAATGTTTATCCGTAGCGTTGCAAATACTTCTGCGGTCGAAATTATGACCAACGACACGCAAGATACTGAAGATTACTAACGCAAACAAACTCTTGTTTCCTCAACAAATACCGAATATTTTCATCTCTGACCCATGTGTTACCGGGATACAGCCTCCGCGATCGTATCCAGTCGACACCTCAGATACAGCCTTCGCGATCGTATCCAGTCGACACTATATAGATACAGCCTCTGCAATCGTCTCCAGTCGACACTATAGATACAGCCTCCGCAATCGTCTCCAGTCGACACTATAGATACAGCCTCCGCGATGGTCTCCAGTCGACACTATAGATATGAAACGCGCGGGATGTAGACGTGCTGTTGAAACGTGCTGATAATAAAGAGTGTGCAAGGTCCACTAGATCCAACGGGATCGTCTGCGGATCCAAAGACAAATTGTCAGACTATTATTATTATCTGTACTTTTATAGTTACCTTTATATGAAAGTCCAATATAATAAGAAGATATACACAATTATTCACAAAAGTCTTATCTAACTCGCGAACAGGCCTGGTCGCGGTCACAGTCTGGTCACGAATGGTTTCTCCGTGGTCAAGTCCGGTGTCTATCTTCCATCCCCCGGTCTTTGTCCGATCACGGTCAGAGTCTTGGGTAAACTGGCTCCTTCGTGGTTAAGTCCGTCGTCTATCTTTCTTTCCCCGGTCTTCGTCCACTTCCGGGCTGTATGGACTTCTCGTCTTCGTCGTGTCTGGGTAAACGAATTGGCCCTTCCAAGCGTTCGTAACTGTCTCTCCGTGAAACACCACAAGACAAGTTAACTGCATGACTAACCACGGAAGTAGACGACACTCCTCGTAGGAACAGACCCCAGGATTCAGTGAACCCGCTCAATGGCGACTCACTCCGCGACCCGGCTCCAAGGACGAATCATTAAGTCCAATGATCACGGCTACGCAGTCTACACAGGATCTGGCGATATGGACATCGATAACACACGGTGAATCGAAATTTCTATCTATCTTTCGGCGAGAACACGTCTTTATATAGGCCCTCCGCACTTCTGCGTATAAAGGTAGAATAGTAACACTCTCCCGGATGAAAACACGTTAAAAGTAGCAGCGCCATCTATTCACTTGAGGAGATAGTGCCGCTCTGGGTGTGAGTTAGAAAATATTACCACAAAAACTCTCCGTCATTCAGGGATTTTGAAGGACAACTTTAGTGCAGCTCTTCTGGGCGTGAGGTAGAAAATAATTCAAGGACAACTTTACAGGTCTCCTCAATCGGTAGCCTAACTGGACTTCCCCGGGAGAATATAACTATGGAGGCTTAAACCACGAAACGGAACGGACTTAACCTCAGACTTAGTTCAGCCGCCAACTCCCTTTAGTAAACTTACACGATGACATCAAAGGGTTTTCCCCTAACAGCGAGCCAGGCAAGCTGGCTTACGATGGTCACTTTGACCGTCTCGCCTGATCGTACGAGAAATTCCGACGGGATTTCAAGGCATTGTCTATCCCCTTGATCACCGTAGTACATTCTATGAAAGTTTCAGCGTTGAATTCATTCAGGTAAGTAAACCGCACTCCATTCTACTCATGTAAACACAAGTTACTTTCATTATCAACGTTAGTCATGTGTCCAGAACATGAGCTGAAATCATCAAAGGGGAATGCAAGTGACACTTGCATTTCCTTACTTTCGTTACAGATACAGCCTTCCTGATCGTCTCCAGTTGAAACCATAAAAAACAGTTGATCTCGATATGTTTTCGCGCCCTACAGGCAAGTTTTTCAAGGTATTCAATTTTACATTGTTATACTAAAGGTTCTTCGAAATTATACATGCGTATTCGAACCCTGCGTTACATGTTTGCGTTCATTCTGCAATCTTCTGTGACACTGTGCCCAATACCAACGGGACGGATTCCTGGTGTGTACTGGCAGCTCCACACAAAAGCGTCTTGCGGAAATGCGTTATGAACTATAAGCTGGCCTTGACTAAATGTAGGATATGCATTCGCCAGAACGTTGGTAATCTGCTCATCATAATAAATCAGCAGTTTATGATGCCTGGTCCATGGCGGCAATCTCTGTGGTCAATCATTCCTATTCTTCTCTATTAACTGCTTATGCATGAAAAAGATTTTCAGCTAGCATTATTGTGGCATACATATGGAGAAATGGAGGTGAACACCCTGAGAATACCACCAGTGATCCAGGCAGTCAGCTGGGTTGCTGTTCATTCTGACGTGTCCAATGTTGCGTTAACGATGGAAGAGTGGATTGCGAGCCTCATTTTACAGCTAGGTTACAAGCTATATGCATAAAATTGACAAAAACAAGTAACATATATTTACATATTCTCTCTTTATATGTCCAATATAAAATGAAATATTTGAGTGATTCAAATTCATTGATACGTGGAAATATACTATATTGTGTAAAATGGACCCAAGAATTTATATGAAAATGACCCCTTCCCTATTAAGTAAATCCATGACTGATGGCTGGACGATTATATTTGAACACAGGGATTCAAGAGTCTCGAGGTGTGTGAGAGGTGGAGAATGGAGTGAGTCCGATTATATCAGCTTTCCACATCCTGGTTTTATATGGGAAAAAAGAAATTTCTTTGCTATAGTATTTTTCTTATAATTAGTCGCGGGTTTGAGGGCGTCTGTAAAATCAGCCGTATGGTTAAAATCAATTTCCTTCTTTAGAACGTATATAACAAAGTTATATCTATAGAATGTCATACCACTCTCCGTGATAACTGCTACAAAACTTGAGTTTTAGAGCTTTTTTGTACTACCCGGGTTGAATGCCATAAGGGTTGTTCACGTGAATCTTCACCAATACATGGCATGTCGTCATAATCTATTCCTTTTTCTCTGGCCAAAGGGCAATAGGCGGGGTGAGCTATTCAGTTCTACATATGGGAAAGTGTCCTCAATCGATGTTACCTTCACAAGGACAGGGGCAATGCCTCCATGAGTGACTGCATGAATTAAAATGACAACTTCACACGATCTTTATTTCAATGACGGTGTAATCTATGGATGGCCGTATGACCTATATTTACATTTTTATAGCAAATATCCCATTATTGATCCAGTCGATTCGAGTCGGACATCATCAACGGTATTGTGTATAGTTTAATTTGATTGCTCTCTCGTTAATTACATTTGTAAACCTACGATGCATCGAAGAGCACTGATTGAAATTCTGCCTACAAATTGAACTATTGGCTATACCGATCAGTCGTAAATGTTTGGCTGGAATTGATGTTCACCAGAATGTGGGGAATGACAAGAAAACATAGTTCTTCTCTTCATCGCCTTTTCTATCAAAATAGTGTTTTCAACATAGACATTGCTCAGTAAGGCGTACGAAGAAGAACTGCAGAAAGTTGATAGGTACAAATAACACGACGTCCTGGTGTATGAAAGCGACGTCGTCGTCCTATCACTCAACATTGTCAAAGGCGACACGCGACGCGAAAGGGCGACATCGTGTTTTGGAAGACGTCACCCTTTGCGTTGTCGCTCACGCTTTTGATGAGGTAATGCGGGGCACACTTTTGGTCCAACTAGATCACCATACTATTGAAGTGATACGGTTATGCTGTGTCTGAGAGGCGTCCAAATCTTTGAGGTGTCGAGGACATTTGCATAACATAGCGGCTGTACTGGTCCACCCGTATTCTCGAATCTTTCGTTCTTTGTCAACGACAATAGTTTAATCTCATGTCTTCATAACCAAACGACAAACAGAGCAACCCTTGAATGACATCTCGCCCCGCCTATTGCCCTTTGGCCAGAGAAAAAGGAATAGATTATGACGACATACCATGTATTGGTGAAGATTCACGTGAACAACCCTTATGGCATTTAACCCGGGTAGTACAAAAAAGCTCTAAAACTCAAGTTTTGTAGCAGTTATCACGGAGAGTGGTATGACATTCTATAGATATAACTTTGTTATATACGTTCTAAAGAAGGAAATTGATTTTAACCATACGGCTGATTTTACAGAAGCCCTCAAACCCGCGACTAATTATAAGAAAATACTATAGTTCTCCACCTCTCTCACACCCCGAAACTCGTCCTGGTCTACTGTACAGTGCACAAATGAACTAAACAACGAACACATAACAGATTGTTCTGACAATTTGTACATATCACAGTCTGATGTAGAAATATAAATGTCAACTCACAATTTTGACCATTCATACAAATTTATTTTATGTCCTACTATCGTATTACCAGTTCGTAGTAAAACAATTCTGAAAAAGGATACAAGAATTACGTGCCATCATATATGAAGGTGTATGTTGATAAGACAAATATGGCGATTCGTCAAATTTCTCATTCATAATTTGGCACTTAAAATCCATGTAAATAACTTATAAAAAGGAATTCTTAGCTAATATTTTATAAATACATCAGACTACAAATTTGAACTATGACTATGGCAGCTAGGAAAGATGGGAATGTACACAGTGATTTTCCAGAGTTCTCGGTCTTGACGAAAATAACGTTTCTGTCAGTTGGGGGTCTTTTAGTCCATGGTACGTTCGAAGGGGTTTGATCAGGTGGCTTGAAGGTGCTATCTGGCCGGAACTCGCCCGGACACGCCAACTTTTTTCCATCTATAGCTTGGTGCGCAGTGGTAAGCAGCGGAAAGCGACCGCAATTGCAGTGAGTGCCTTTGAAATCGTCGTAATCCAGCGACCAGAAGAAGTAGCCCCCAAGACCCCTGTCCTTCAACCATGCGATCTTAAAACAAGAAAAGAAATGGAACATGGTCAAAATGTGTACAAAACCGTTTTCGTTTATTACTACCTGCGACACGAAGGTCTAGAGGAGGTTCGCGTTGTTGTTGTTATTTTTGTCCCCCGCCAAGAATTGAGAAGGGGGACTTTGAAATGCTACTTTCCGTCCGTTTTTTGAACGCGATATCTTGAGAACAATTCAACCGATCGACTTCAATCTTGGGAACTCATTTCACATCAGCCAGGCGGCGGTTGGTATTGATGTTTTCCGAGCTGCGTAATCCAAGATGGCTGTCATTGGCCATTTTGGATTTCTCACAACCATAGTATCTGTCCGTGTTGTGAACGCGATATCTTGAGAACAATTCAGCCGGTCGACATCAAGACTTGGGGGCTCACTTCACATAAGCGAGACGGCAGTTGAAATAGACGATTCCTTAGACGTCTGTGAGAATCCAAACCACGACCCCCCAATCCGTAGAGTTACCGTCTTAGCTATGCCGGCACATTGGTAATACTCATAACTGACTTTATGAGCAACTTGTTTTATAATACAGAAATGACAATTTATTATACACCTACCACGAAAGAGAAAGAATAATTTAACCCTCGACGAAAAATCGAACCTACTACCCCTTCAATCCATGGAGCTGCTCTTACCATTTGAGCTATGTTGGTTCATCACAATGTAGGCCATATTCGGTAGGCCTATATTGCAATGTGCGTCACTTGCATGACAATTTAAAATGGAGTTGTTTAATTGTTTCAGCACAGATTTCTCATCTTGTAAGTTATCTAAATCTGTTAGAAGATGTTAGATAATCGTGTGTGCGAACAAATCATCAGACCAGTTTGAAATAATTTCGAAGGTACGGTATTAAACATGTTCGGTGACAAAAAATAAAAGCATTATGATGTACCAGTAACAAAACAATTGCGACTGCTGACTGGTCAGAATGAAACAGTCGGGACACCACAACATATGCCCATCCTTGGTAATCGCCTAAAGAGTAATTAAAGAAATTTTAAAGATTTTTTTGGACACAGTCTTGACGTCTGAATTGGTATTGAAATGGTGAAAGTTTACAAATGCATATAATCTTTCAAATATTGGTTAGTCGTGACATGTATTACATGAGATCGGCGAGCCGTTTTGCCGTTGCAATTCATTGAGGGGTGGCAGAATTATACCAACATTGCAGACTACGCACAAATTTCAACTTTCTCTCAAGATATATTGTATACATAAGCTCAAACGCAATATATATATCAGGGTCGGGCGAGGGTTAGTTTTGAAGATAGAGGGTGGGGCATGGTTCAAGAGGGTGGGGACATACTCCAGATGGTAGTGTAAGCTCCTGGAATATTTGAGGGTATGGGGTAGAGCGAGGCTTAGTTTGGGAGATAGAGGGTGCGGCTCGGTGCCCCGGGAGCGGGAACATGGTCTCGAGGGTAGTGGTAGGTGTGTCATGGAAAGCTCCGTGAACATAAAACCACCACACTGACAACTACATGCCATCATCTGTCAGTCCAAGGAAACAAGGTCAGAAGCTCAATTCATTTCAAGGAATTGATGATATGCAGTGTGCACCCAAGCTTTAGGAACTCAGTTTTCATTAATATAGTAAGTTAAATGTGTGGACACAAATATGGTTCTTGCAATTTTATGCTTTAGGGTAAATCATATGTTGTGGGATAGAATGATTTGTTAGCAAACTTGAAGGAAAATGTTGTCCTTCGTTTAAGGCGACATGAAGTTCCAAACTAACAGGAGTTCGGTACTGCGGTCATTTATTTCATATTATACTTCTGAAATAAAATATGGTTCGTGCAAAAGCTTCAGGGTAAATCAAATTATGTGGAATAGAATGATTTAATAGCAAACTTGAATGGAATGGTGTCCTTCATTTAAGGCGACGCGAAATTCAAAACTAACAAGGGTTTGACACTCGGGGAACCCCTGCCGGTTATTTCATATTGTACTTCTGAAATAGAATAATGTCATCAACCTATTAGTAATTATTATAAAGGAATATATTGTAGGTGATTCGGCATGTGTTAGGTAGGCTAGTATCACATGAGCCTGAGAAGCTGTGGATAGGCAAAAGTTCAAAACTTTAACATTTAGTGCCCCAGGGGTGGGGCCATCCTCTCGAGGGTCGTGCATAGGTTGAATAAGTGCAGCATCATGAAAGCTCCCAGAATATATGAGAACTAGGGGGGTTCCATCCAACGATAACCATTCTCAGAGGGTCTGAATCTCGAATGAACCGGGTTTCCTGGTATCAGGGAACCTTCAAAAGTCACAATGTAACATGCAAACCAAGGGTTCCCGATGGGCATAGATAACAGTGCACAAGCTGAGCCATCAATAAATAATTAAAAATAATTAAAAATCATAAAATCATCATAGCCATCTGAAAATCTAATCATTTCTTCAGTCACCATACAGGAAGCTCTCACCAAAGTTTGGTCAGGCCTGACTTGATAGATCTGCAGATATACAGCGGACAGGAACACATGTTGACTGACGGACGGAAGGACGTATATGACAACTGAGGAGTAAAAACGGGACGCTGACCCATGTGATTTGGTTGGATCACACCCTCCGTTGATATGTCTTTCACTGTAAAACTGCCACAGTCGTAAGTTTTAACAACATGTAGTCATTTTTCACTTGTTTCATACAACTGTCCTCCGTCGCCATTATCAGAGGCGCAGAAAGCTCTTCTGAAATAATCACGGCGAACCCTCCTGCGCCGAGGCGGATTGGTTAACAGGTTAAGGTTAGTGAATTGACAGCTCTGTGAATTCACCGCTCAAACTACGTGGAAAATGAAATAAGTAATTATTAAACTTATATGTGAGGGAATCAAATGTTTTTCCTCTCTTGGACAAACCTTTTCTTGAATGCTTCGTCGGTTTTCGTAGCCAACCCAAACTTTGTTAAGGTACATATACGCCCCGACTTGATCTCCGTCATACACTTCCTTGGCTCCTCGGTTAATATAATCACAAATCTGTTGGGAATAAAGTTTAATGTCAAACACGGGGTATCAAAAGAACGACACATTGTGATTACCAGCGCTGTGATGTATTTCTGTAAGGTGTCCCTCGTGAAGGTCCCTGTATGGTATTTCTCGTGAAGCCTGAACAGTACAGGCAGATACAATATGACCCAGAATTCATTCACGCAATTCCTATATATTGACGACACGGGGAATTTTTTGAAGAAACCTTCATTCATCATATTATTCTGCTAGTTAGAATGTTGTTAGAATTCATCGTCAATACTGTTTTATTTTGAGACATCCACTTCTCTGCGTTTTGATTGAAGTTCATTTTTGGTTGTTAATAAAAAAAAATCCAATCTATTGAGTCAAATATACAGTATATACAATATACAACATTCCCCAACATACATATAATTTGCTCATTTTGAAAAAGAAATAGGAAAGTAACAGACATATTTGCAAAAAAAAAAAAAAAAAAAAAAATTCAATTATAGTGGGTGGGATAACATTTAGTATTTTCCCCCAACAATCGATCTGTTATTCAGGCCTTGTTTACCGCACAATGTAGCACGATGAATAGCGCAATTTTTGGTATGCTGATGTTTTTTTCAGCTGATAAGTCCTATAATTGTAATGTTGTTTTTTGCTGATGCATAAAAGTCAAAAACAAATATTTTGCATAATTTCAAATCTCTTTCACGGAGTCAGAAAGCGCAGATTACTACCACCTTTTCCCATAATAATACTTGTTTGCTCATTTTAAAGAAGTAATTGGAAAGTAACGAATATCTTTGCAAAATTGATAAAAAAAATTCAATTTTGACGGGTGAGGTAACCTTTTAAGCCTTGTTTATTACAGTAGCACGATGAATGGCGCAAATTCAGGTATGCTGATAAAGCGATTCAGCTGATAAGTCCTATAATTGTATAGTTTTTTTTTTGCTGTGATGCAAAATAGTAAAAAAACCAAATAATTTGCATAATTTCAAGTCTCTTTTTTCTGGGGTCAAATAGGAAGCGTGGAGAACCACCACTTTTCCCATAATCTTACCACCCATGATACCTAAAAAATGGTGCATAATTTGCTCATTTGGAAAAAGAAATAGGAAAGTAACGAATTTGTAAAATTGGGAACTTTTTCAGTTTGGGGGGTGGAGTAACATTTTAAGTATTTTTTCTAAGAATCACTCAGATATTCTGGCCTTCTTTATACATGTAGCACACGGTAGCGCAATGATTGGCGCGAATTTTGGTATGCTGATGAAGAGATTCAGATGATAAGTCCAGTAATTGTACTGTTTTATGCTGTGATGCAAAAAAATATAAAACAAATATTCTGCATATTGTGCGTGTATACCCAGTATCCAAATTTGCACTCAGTCTCTCTCTTTCATGGAGTCAAATAGAAAGCATATTTACCCACAATCTGTCCATATCTAATACCTAAAATTTGAGATATAATTTATATATTTTGATGCAAAAAAATAGAAATGTTTTCGTGAAATTTAATGTTTGTTATCGAAGTCCTGAAATTCAATGAACAGACTTGCAAGCTTACAACCAGTCAGAATTGCTGGGCATTGGGTCCCTTTACACATTAGAAAAGGTTGAAGGTATATGCAGGAAACGAGCGTCACAAAAACCTATACTAAATCACTTTTGACCAACTGATGGTCTTACTATTTTGTACTAGTATTTTACAGAAATTGACTTTCCTAACGCACACGACAGTTGTTTATGCCCATTATACAGTCTGCATTATAATTTGTTTTGAATCTGTTTGTAAGCATCTTCATTTCTGTTCTATTAATATATTGTGCATGTATACTTAGTATACGATGGAAGTAGAATGACTGTTGTTCAAGTTCTTTAATTGAATACCGATTCTCTTCAATACATTCAGGTTGGTTTGTTAATTATGGTCGCTCTTGATTATTGCCGTTTTGTTTTCTTGCAATTTTACTACTAAAACTTTTTCAAAATTTCAGCCTCTCAGGGTAAGTTCTTCCTAATAAAACGGAATTTTTTTAGGTTTCAAATTCTGTCGGGGAATTTCAGATTAAAGGTATGAAAATAAAGTAGAAATGCCTAAATCATCTTTTATTCATCACACGAATTCTCCTTTAGAATTTTATCATCCATCGTTGTTGATCTAAATCATTATATTATGAAACAAGGGACTCGGAAATAATGCTATACTATCTGCCACTCGAATACAAATGCATGTATGCATCTACCAATACCGGTGCTCAAAGATACAGCTGAAGTGCCAAAACTAGATAACGTTCCCCCTCCCCCCCCCCTCAAAAAAGAAGAAATTTGTCAGTGAACCAAGTCATGTCCGAATACTATATACACGGTCAGTTCAGCTGAAAGATTTTCCCGAAAACTCTATATCTATTTCGCAAAACGGGCTTCGTGAACCCCCTAAAAAGTGGCTTTATCATCTGGGACGCAGGCGCGACCTAAATAAGCTTTCGACACCGAACGCATACCACAGCTGATTCCTGACTAGCATATTGCTCTTCAAGAGTTGCATTTCAAAATATTATCTATTTGCTTGAAAAGGATTAAAAACCGAGAAAAACGGCAATAATAACAAGCTGACCTGTATACACGAGATACCGTAGTTTAAGATGGTGCCTCATGTTATTCACTCGCCAGCGTGTCTTAGATTGAACTAATACCTTGGATTAATAACATCTTTGCGATAAACATTTGTGTTCAACGTGTGCTTCGTGTGCCAATACTACCAGATGCTCGCAATCCAGGACTCCACATTGTCGACCTGCATACCGGTCTCTGCTGTTTGAAGTCACGTCTCCTTGGACTAGATAATGTGCTTAGATAGTAGTGGATTACAAGTGGCTTACAATTTAAGTTCAAACAGAAGAACATGTTCCTGAAGTTGTCATACCCGTACAGGCGGGTGTTATCCGCGCCATCTTCAGAGTGGAGAAAAGAGTGGCCCCAGCCCACGTCACAATGTGCGATGCACTTCTAGTTCTGCTCTGAGTGCAGCTTTCGCCAAATTGGTGGAGTTTATCTCATGAATCGAGTTTAGGACTGTTACCCTGTGGACAAGGATGGTGCCCCAACACACCGATTGTCACGGTATCATATTGTACGGTCGTGTGCAGCCCTGATTGGGAAAGTGTAATCTTAAGTTCTCGCATTATAGACTGAAATACTTGGGCTGAAATGAACTGAAATGTTTTTTTTTAAATAGAAATCTTGACAAATATATACATTCATCTTGAACTGGAAACTACAGTTTGATCCTAAATCTGTGTAAAATTATGTAAGTTGATTAAAAAGTAATATATATCTTGAAGGAAAATGGTTTGCCTTCATTATTTTCCTTATGACAATCATTATATTTGAGGTTGAAGAGCCCGCGATTATGTCGAGAAATGAAAAGGCATTGGAAGGGATCAACATTATATAAACTCAGAATTGTTCGATTTCTGTTGTTAGTGGTATTATAGTGGTCAGTCACTCCATGATACGATGAGTGTTAATGTTATTTTGGGAGGTAAAATATTTTGGGAGGTAAAATACTCAAAATATACTCTAAATAATAGTATTTTCGTAATGTTTGGATTAGGCTATCTTAGTATAGCACAGATTCTAATGCTGAAAATTGATCGAGCCCCATGAACCAGCGACCACCAGAGTAAGGCACTCAATCAATAGTACTATATGTCGGCGATCTGAACCAATCAGTCAACGGGCCTCAGAAAATAGGAGGTAGCAGACCGGTACTCTTGAAAGGGAACATAGAGTACCCCTCGGATGACCGTAATAACACAGCTAACATAGCTGAACACATCAGAAGATATTTTTTTCTGTCATTTCGTTATTTTGAGATTACATTATCTTAGTGTAGCACAGACTCTAGCGCTGACACTTGGTCGAATCCCATGCGGAATTTGAACCAGCGACCCCCCGAGCAACCCCCCCCCCGAAAAACACAAAAACTTCTTATGTGTAAAAATGTGTCGATGAACACTTCAGGGGTGATTGTATTCGACACACTTTACGAAGGGTGTAACTAAACACCCCATCAACGAGCACATATTGGTGTCATTCAACACCTGTCAGAACATATTCATTAGCATGAGCATAAAGTTTCTTTTGTCAAATAGTAGGGTAAATGGATGCATAGTCACTAAATTTATACCAGTTGTAGATCTCTTATTTAAAACCTACCTCCATGTCGTAGCGTGGTGAGAAATGAAAATCTACACAGAAATACGGGCAAGGAGACCGACAGCCTGATCACGCCTCTTTGCGCATTGTGCTTGAGATTCATATCGGAAATCCGCATTAAGACACGGCCATAACATTGGCACACAATCTTTTTTTGAGGAGACGTATATGGGTAAATTAGGTTATAAATACCTCATAGTGCATCATGACACCTTTCTCTCCCAGTATCGGACCTGTGACGTTATCGTGACTGATCTGAGAGCCCGGTTTGTTGTACTGAGCCCGTTCCAACTCAAAGCTCCTTCCCATTCCAGTCAGACCGAGCAAGAGTTTCTTGGCCGGAGCGCCACCCTTGACCCACCGGTCGATTGACCACTCCTTAATAGAGAGAGCATATATAAGGTATATTAGCATATTAGCAAACTCAAGAAACGATAATGTTATGTTCATTACCGCTACACAAGTCTTGTGTAAGTAATTAGGGGGCATAGAGTACATGCCTGTTACCGTGGAATCTGCTATCTTGACCTGATTGACAGTCCAAAAAGTCTAACCAGTGCCGACACTCCAAATGAGATGACTGTCGCCCTGCTTTGGGAATTACCTTTACTCACTTGGTTAAGTCTTGCTGTAGCATTGTCTTCAACTACTGGGTACAGAGGTGATACAAAGTACGTCTTCTTGTCCTCCCTTTTGTATGTGTATGTCAGCACATTAATAAAGTCCAAGTATCTACAAAATCAAATTATTTGAAAACAAAATCTGATCTGATGAACTGAAAATACCACTAGTGTACAAAATTGAAATCCAAGGAAGAATAAAAATACGATTGTTGGATTCGAGATTAAACATAGCCACACCCCACCAAACAAAGACCCAATTTGATATTGAAATTTTTGAGTGAGTGAGTGAGTGAATAGAATTTAACGTCGCTTTCAACATTATTTCAGCTATATCACGACGAAACAACTAAGCACCACCCAGCCCAGTTGTGTTCCTGCTACTTCAAAGAAGAAATCATTGAAGCAGCATGGAACCAGACACCCTCCATCCACCCTATAAAACACTGAGGACAGCGCACAAGACACAGACAGGACGCTTACATAGTGCAATAAAGACAAGTGATATTACAGTGCTAGACATCACATTATCTAGTTCCTGTTGAATTTTTGAGTTCCATGTAGAAGAATATACGCAAAAACGTTGCATTCTGCAATTTTTGAAAGAAGTGTTGAACAATATTATCTTGTTATTCTTTTACACAAATTAGTTGGAATCATGTAACCACGAGAATAATATCAAAATATATAATACTTGTATAGAGAAATCGAGACTCCATATGCAGCATACATCGGTAAAATTAATTCCTTGCACATAAGTGAAGCAAATTTTAAAATCAAAGGGCTAACTCTCTGTGCAGTTGTTTCCATTCTATTCATTTTTGTTCACATAACGCTTGAAAAAAAGATAATTCAGCAACGTTTTAAGGAGTCAAACATTTGATTCGAACCTTATGGTGGTGATAGTCAACGTTGCATCACGGGAGATCTTTCATTTAAAGCACTTGATTGGTTAATTCAATTTTTCAAAAAGAAATCGGAGATATTCATTCACCTGTGTAGAAAATCAGCCAAACATAGAGTTTATGTAAAGGTTCAGTTGGTTATCTGTATCCGAATGTTTTCTAGATGTGCAATTCTAGTACTATATAAACATATCTATATAAACGATGGTTTCGTAGCCTGTCACCATAGTAGGAAAAGCGTAAATTCTGTCGCATAAAATTGGGAGTGAGGCGTAAAATATGGGGTAATGTTAATGTCTAGGGGGAAAAATTGGGGTTAATGTTAATGTACAGTGAAATAAATTGGGGACGAGGCGTAAAAATTGGGGATGAGGCGCGTAAAATGCAGTCGGCGCCTAGGGACCTCACTCCCGGGGTTTTGTTTGAACGTTTTGGGGTCGTGGTGGGACCATATTGGGCCTACGGGGTTAGAGCGGGTATCCACGTGAAGCACTCCTCGAGCCGATCAAGTGATGGGCGGGTGCATGTAAAACCATGATTTGTCCCGGAACAATAATACGAAGCCGTGCATCTGAAAACCCCTCGGCTCTGAGCGTCAGCCATTCATAATGTATTCAATTTGAACCGTACTACTTTGAAGACGTCAGGAACACCAAGCAGTCAAGTGACATATAAATGGTTTATCAAGAATTTTGCAATAGAAATGGTCCCCAAGGTTTCCGTCCAATCAAAGAAACCGGCAGTCAATACTTGTCTCTTGATGTACCGATGATGTGTACCAAATATCATACTGAACACTTGAATAGTATCAAATGATATATAGATAATCAATGATTTTACATAATTAAAAATGGCCACCAACGTTTGCATCTAATCAGAGAAAACGGTTCTGTCATTCATAGTTAGTCTCTTGATGTATGAATGAAAACAGTCTTGCATCAACACTTGAACAGTACCAGAGGTATAGATTTTGCATTAATTAAAGATGGCAATCAAGTTTTCCACCTAATCAGAGAAACTGGTTGTGATTAATTGTAAGTTTCTTGTGTATCGATGATGTATAGTTTCATATGAAGCACTAAAACGATATCAGAGGTACAGATTATTAATGATTTTGAATAAATTAAAAATAGTCACCAAGTACGTTTCCACCCAATCAGAGAAATGCATCGATGATGTGTACCAAGTTTCATATTGATATCAAAGATATATATCATTAATGATTTTGCATAAATTAAAAATGGTCGCCCATCCTTTCCACCATTCAGATCAACTGATGTGGTTATTCATTGCAAGTCTCTTGATACATCGATGCAGTATACCAAGTTCAGAATCAGAGAAACTAGTTCTGTCATTCATTGTAAGTCTCTTGATGCATCGATGATGTGTACCAAATTTTAGATCAAGTATTCGAAGGGTATCAGAGATAAAGATCATTAATTATTTTGCATAAATTAAAGATGGTCGCCCATCCTTCCCGCCACTCAGAGGAACTGATGTGATTATTCATTGCAAGTTTCTTGATACATCGATGCACAAACGGTCTCCGAGATATACATCAGTAAAGATTTCGCATAAATTAAAAATGGCCGCCAAGGTTTTCACCCAATCAGGGAAACTGGTTCGGTCATTCCTTAAACGTTTCTTGATGTATCGATGATCTATACCAAGTTTCACACTGAACACAACACAGATACACAACATTACTGTTTTCGCATAAATTAAAGATGGCCGCCAAAGTTTTCACCTAATCGGGTCCCGATTCAATAGGATTCTAGGTCACAAGCATATGGATTTGCATTGCAAGTTTGGTGTGCCCAGGGTAAGTCGTTCTAAAGATATCTTGGTAACGAGAAAGCTGTGACGGACGGACGGACGGACGGACAATACCCTTCGGTCAAATGTTGGCCGAGGGGTAAAAAGCGGAAGACGGGCTTTTTACTCCACTGCAGAAAAGATTGACTTTACACGCCTATGGTGGGTACGAGCCGCTAAACATATATACATACATATATCTCATAGGATGAACATGGGGGAGGGTCTCGTGGGGTAGACTCAGCGTAGGGAGCTCTCTCTACGCATGCGCACGACTCTCGGGTAAGCCTATAAAACACGGCCTCTCTCGACCTCACTCCCTCATTCTCACTGTTCCTGAGCCATGACCGTGACCTATGCGGCTCGCATTTTACAGCATGCGACCGTGGTTGATTCACTCCAGGGGTATCCATGTTAGCAGATGGCGGTGACAACGAGGGGCGACGCCAGATCCTAGAAGACTTCACAGAAGCGGTACTTGCGAGAGTCGACTCCATGGAGAGGTGTGCTATCACCCACGTCGACTGAACTATGACAGCTATCATTGATGCCCGGGCTAGGGGCACAGTCGCAATCAAAGCGTGACTGAGATACATCATTCTCTAGATGACGACTTTACAACGATTATTATGAATTAAGAGTACTGATCAGTGATACGGATTTTATATTTTTGGAACATCATGATTTCTTGTCGGCATCATTAAAAACTGTTGACCGCTTCTCTATTGCAGGAAACTAGCCTATGTTTATGTACACTACGATTGTCCTTTTGAATTTGGTGTTAATACTGTTATATGAGATATGGAATAGGTCTTTGGATTATGGACACGGATATTCTTATTGGACGACGGCTGAATTATGAATGACGGACTAGACGCTTGTAATATAGACCACGAACGGTCACGCCGGAACCAGCGACGGCTCGTCGGCCTCACAGTGCTCTTTGCCCTATTGGCCCTGACGCTGTGGCAATAAGGGTTCTGTCTTACGGCCAATATACCCTCAATAGGTCTATTTTAAAATATACTCCTTTTGGAAAGTTTTAAGGTCTCACGCTCGGGTCACCCGTTCATTTGCGGGCCTCAATAGATGCCTTCTTTGCTCAGTTGGCTGGATTGAATGGATCCGCAATGCATTTTACCCTGAATCCCGATCTATGGTCCGCCTTCGAACAGACCGTGTCGGAGATGGACGATGAGCTGGTCGAAAACCGTTCCCACTACGTGTTGGCGGTCAAAGCGACTCTGCAACATGCACTGGCAGTGTTATAAATACAGGCGGTTTAATTCCCAAACATCAGTCGTCATCATGAAGCGTTGGGAGAAGGTGTTGGGCAACTTATAACCCCGACAGTCCTGCAGCATATAGTGGGATGAACGCCCTCAACCATTCTGTCGAGCCCCATGAGATTCGTCGAACACAAGTCCGAGCCTGGTTGAAACCCCAGGACATCTATAGCTTACATCGAGCTGCCCGGCACCATTTTCCACGGAATCGTCGGGTGTATGGACAGCCAACTTAGTCGATATGAGTGCCTTTACTAATCACAACGACGGCAGACGCCATCTCTTGACCTGCATCGATATTCTATCGAAATATGCCGGGTTCGTCCCCATACGGACGAAAACGGGGGAGAATCTCATCAACGCATTCAAACAGATCTTTAAAACCGGGCGCAAACCCTTTACTTACAGACCGATGAAAGGACAGAATTCCTCAACAGACCTTTCCAACAGTTTCTGAAAACACACGCACAACGAAACCGAGGCCTCGATCGTCGAAAGGTTCAATCGCACCTTCAAAGTCCGCATGTACAAGTACTTCACCTGTAATAATACACGGCGGTACATCGATGTGCTCCCGAAACTCGTGGACGGATACAATCGGGCCTATTACCGCAGTATCCAGAGAGCCCCCATGCAAGTCACCCAGCACAACAAAGCCCAAGTCCGGATGGTTCTGCATCCCAGGGCACCCTCCAACCTCCACTTCCCTATAAATTCAAGCGTGGTGATAAAATACGCATCAGTAAAGTCAAGGACAGGTTAGAAAAATCATAACTGGAGCAACGGACATTGTTTGATCACTCGTCGCCACCCCGACAACCCACAGTATATAAGATCTCCAAGCGGAACAGCTGGAAGGTACGTTTTATGATGTGGAGTTACAGCCCGTGGAGAAATCCAGAGTAGATTACTATTGAGTGTAACACATCGTGAAGACCGAGCGACGCCGAGGCAAGACGTATTCATTAATTCGTGGGTCCTCGCCAAACAGATGAAACGGATATAAATACAGGGACAGAGGGCGACCGGCGCTGACACTCCAAATCCGAAAAGGCCAAGTGGGTGATGTTGGTCTTAGTCCTCCTGGGCTTGTTGTACGGGGCTGTCTTCTACAACTTTGCCACCGTCATTTCGCTACTCAACCAACAGAGTTTCTCTGTGGCGGCAGGTCAGACCAAGTCACTGATCGACCCGGTCACACCCCGAGCGACTACCAGGCCCCACCGTGTACAGACGCAGCTGATTCCAAAATCACAGATCCAGCTTACCACAGTACCTACTACACCGCACACTGTCACGGAACCTACTACACCCCGGACATTGTGGATACACCCACCTCCTAAACAGCTTGTGTGTCCCTACCAGATTTACGAGAGCGACTTACCATGTCAAAGGATACAGCTCCAGCCATGGACACCCGATGGCATCATCCTTTCACAAACTTCATCCCAGGTTCGAGGGGGTCAGGCAAGACGCATTTCCAGACGCCGACAGCATGATAGCGCCCACCCATCGCTCGAGTCGTGTGGTGTTACTGAGAATGGCAGGCGGCCTATGTGACGATGCCTCACGTCACCTTTGTGGAAGGATTACCCATCTTAGCCGACTTGGAACCTGACATCTTGGTAGTTGTCGGTGATCTCATGTGGTATGGGATCATGTGGTATGATCCGATGCTCGGGTGACTCAGCTCTTTACCAAAGGCAGTCGTGCAGTATTTGTTTAGTAAAAGCAAAGAGCATCGGGAAATTACCTTGAATGCTCACTACCTGTTGGTGTTTGTAAACCCAAGAGACACCACTCGACTGTTGCAGTGAGCGAGTTAGGGTTTAACGTTGCGTTCAGCGCTATTTCGGTCATATTGCGACAATATAACTAACTACACAGTCAGAAAAATGGTGTTAATTAACACTAAAAATTGGTGTTGACTTCAACACCAAAAAACAGTGTTGAGTTACGGCCTACACCATATTGCCCCAACACCATTTATTGGTGTTAGTTAACACCGTTATTTGGTGTTAGTTAACACCGTTATTCGGTGTTGAGTCAGCATCCGCACTCGTCGGTCAACACTAAAAATGGTGTTGAGCCGGTTTCAACACCATTTATTGGTGTTAGTTAACACTGTTAATTGGTGTTGAGCCAGCATCAGCACTTGTCAGTCAACACTAAAAAATGGTGTTGACCCAGCTTCAACACCATTTATTGGTGTTAGTTAACACTGTTAATTGGTGTTGAGCTGGTGTTAGTTAACACTTAGTTAACATCTGCATATTAATAGAGCCTGCACCAATTTATGGTAGGTGGGCACGTACGGCATAGGTGTTTCATTCCATATATTAAAGTTGAATGCATCTGCTTATTGTCAGAGCCTGCACCAATTTATGGTAGGTGGGCATACACCGTCTAGGTGATTGCGTTCAGTATTCACTTTATAGGTGAACAGAACCATTCAACGCCGGATAGGTCTTTTCGTTTAATATTCACTTTATCATGTTTATAGGTGAAGGAACTGATCAACGCAGCGCTTAGGTGTGGGAAATCAACATACGCTTTATAGGCCATGAGATTTGTGTCTTTCCTTTGTCCGACGTTATAACTGTTAGCTATGCTGGTTTTGGAATACTCTGGGCCAGCCAGCCCGGCATTGTCTTATATAAGGATAGATGCGGGGCGCGCGGACCTCGGCGGAAGCACTAGACAGAGAATCGCAAATTTGCAAACTTGTGTTTCTTTTTCCAATGAAAAGTTGAAAAACTGGCAGTAAAGCGCACTGTGCGTCGCAATAAACCGGCAAAATACGTACAAGTAAGTCTATACGTATACGGCAATTATGACTGGAAAATTCCAACTTCTTTGTCTACTTGCTTGGTATAAAGTAATTTTTCAAACCAATTCAGCTTTAAACAAACCTACGACAGCGAGCTACAGGGCGCTTACCCAGCCGTCGGAATCCTGGGGTTAACACAGCGGTAAACACCGTTATTGTCAGCATATAGCACGGATAATCTGTTTTACTTTTTTCCCCCTTCTGTTTTCATAAGGCTGTTTGAATGATTGCCTTAATGATTGACTTATTGATCTGGAAATAGTAAATAACGCAGATATATACTTGTTTTAGCGTTATTGTCATCATATAGCCCTTTACGGATAATTTGTTTTAATAATTTTTTTTTCTTCTGCTTTTATAAAGCTGTTAATTATACAGATTAACATGTGGAGATATCAATAGAACTCACGTACTGGTATGTGCTATATGCCGACAATAACGGCGTCACCCCAGAAATTTGGCAGCTGAGTTAAGCCACTGTTGTGTTTATAGCTGTTTATTACTCTTTTCTGGAGTCTTTATCACACAATTGATTATTTGAGCTGTTAAATGTTACATTATTAATAATATTTTATCGATTGAAAACGATTACCAACCTCAAAGGGGGCGGAAATCCGAATTAACGGTGAAAATCGCCCCCTTTTCTTAACACTGTTTTTTTTTGTGTTGAACTGGTCTCAACACCATTTTTCAGTGTTAGATTTTCAACACCATTCTTTCAACACCGTTTTTTGGTGTTGAACTGGTCTCGGCACCATTTTTCAGTGTTGGATTGGGTCAACACCGTTTCTCAACACCACTTATTGGTGTTGAACTGGCCTCAACACTAAAAACTGGTGTTGGGCCAACACCGTTTTTCTGGCTGTGTACGATATGATTAGCTGGACATGCGTGACTATCCATGTACAGTCATCAGGCGAGACAAATGATCCTGGGCGAATCCAGTTTGCGCAGGAAAGCCTTTGACGATGCGATATACGGCTATATGCTCAACGACCTGAAACAATCCACCCCTGTTCATCTTCGACTGCGGATACAAATCTTTCTGGGGAGACACAATACGTCTACATGCCGAAGAAAGACGCCACTGAAGGACAGGTTCTCAAATGGGAGGTTGGCGTTGGATCAGAGCGAGCGTACAAGAGCTTGATGTAAACCTATCCCATGTGGCTTCCCCAGCTTGGGTAGGCTGTCATGGAGGGGAATAATAAAATGATTATAAGAAATGTATAAAATGACAACAAAATGATCGATCCAATGCCTTCAGGTTGAATGTCGCCCCACCATAAGGAAACTAACCAAGTCCGGTATTACTACCCTAGCGCCAACTTCCGGGTCTTTCATCAACCCTTCAGCGATGAACTTTTGATGGCTTGAATACATACCCAAGGCGTCTCCCCCGCTTGCGATATGCTGTACACTTGGGGATAATAAACTGATTGGATTGTAATCCTTGTTGTAGTCCGAGCTTCCTGTGACATGTGTGACCCTTCACGCAGACGACGGATAATTTCTGGCAGATTGTCCGGTTGAAGTCAGAATTCTCTCCCATACAAAGAAGCAAAATCGGAGCGACCACAGGGCCGCGCGACCTCATCCCAGTAAAAATTATTTTAAAGAAATATTCGGCCGTTCTACAACACTTAACTCACATATATTTATTAATGAATAATTTCCCTTCATTGTCTGACCCAGTTTTCCGTATGGGATGAGGTGGAAGTTAAAATCGCTAAAACTTGTGAAGAATAAGATGGATCTGACAAATCGTCGTCTGGGTGAAGGGTCATATGAAGCTCGGACTATCCTTGTTGTTGCTGTTCATTGTTCAGAATATGGATATATCCATAGAGCTACTATGCATGTGGGTGGGTGTGTGGAATCCGTCTTTTTCGCTAGTGGAATCGAATATCCTATCGCGAAGGAGTTGGCAAACGGCAAAGAGTATATTTTGAACGATAATCGTTCTTCGTTTTCCATTTCAACGGATGAAACCCGATACACAGTACCTCTGCCTATTTTGTAATGAATTTGATGGTCTTTTTTCTGAAAAGGAATAGATGGT